>JADRCD010236073.1:1176-26927 GCA_019843815.1 Montemys delectorum
CTGCTACTGTCCATTCTAGATTGAATTCTCCTGTTTTCAAAGTATGGGCTCTACAGACTTTGATGTCCAGAGAATAAAAACCACACATACACACACACACACATACACACATACACACACACACACACACACACACACACACACACACACACACACACACACACAGGTGTGACAAGACTGGAAAGGCACTTCGACTATCTGAAGTGGTCCCAGGAGGGCAAATGAACAGCAACAGTGGAATGAGACAAAGAGAAGACAGAGGATATTGGCTTTGCTCCCTTGTTCTACCCTAGCAAGGGAGGATGGACCCCTGTCCCCAAGCACTGTGTACTCCTTCACAGTTTACTACACACTCCTCACATCCAGTAATTTACTGAGCTGTCTCAGCACCCTAGAGAAGAAATATCAGGCGCGTATCTAGTCTGCTGTCTAAGTTTTCAGGCCTTGGGGCTCCCACTCTCCTTTTTGAGACACAGTCTCACTCGGTAGCTCTGGTTGGCTTGGAACTCACAGAAATCCCCCTGCTTCAGCCCCTCATCTGCTGCTGGGATTGCATGAGCCACCACACCCAGCTTTGGTATAACCATAAGTCTCCATGATTCATATTTCTTAGTCATAAAACAGTGATAATGGTAAAATCCCTACCTCAGAGAATTGTTGTGAAGACTAAAATGAGGTAATCCAAGGACTCAATACACAGTCTACCACACAATAAATCTTAAGAAGACGTTACCGTTTGTGTTCTCAGTGTTTGCTTATATGGTTACCCTGGATGGTATCATACCATAGGCCATGGTTTGAGACTGAAATGTTCTCCATAGGCCCATGCCTTTAGCATTTAGGCCTTCGATGCTATTTGGAATGCTATGGGGTCTTTGGGGGAAGGCTCTGGCTGGCAGTAGACCACTAACAAAGTCCAAAATCTCTGCTTCCGGCTTCGTGAGGCATGCACCATGGTACAGTTAGCTTCCTCCTGGAACTGCAGAGGTTCAAAGAATCCATCTAAACCTCAAGCCAAAGCGAACCTTCTCCCTTTGAAGCTGTTTCTGTCAGGCATTTGCTCACAGCAAAACTAACGATGTACCATGAAAAGTTCTCTGTCCCTCAAGTGACGTCCTCAAGCATATCTCCTCTAAGGCCTTGAGTTCTACATTTAAATCTTCTGTGTGCCTGGAATCTGTTTCTGGACGTGGGGAACACGGATGGTATCTAGCTTTTTTGCTTTGGTTTTTTTTTTTTTTTTTTTTTTTTTGGTTTTTGTTTTTGAGACAGGGTTTCTCTGTGTAGCCCTGGCTATCCTGGAACTCACTCTGTAGACCAGGCTGGCCTCAAACTCAGAAATCCACCTGCCTCTACCTCCCAAGTGCTGGGATTAAAGGTGTGCACCACCACCGCTAGGCGGGATCTAACTTTTTACGCAAATGATAGAATACACAACCCCAGACCCTCAGCATGTTTATTAAGTATGCACAGTGGGAGGAGCTGGTTAGTAGGAAGTCTCAATAGGCGAGCGGTCTGGGCTATGAATAGTTGTAAACACACATACTTGGACCAGAGAAAGGTGTTGCTCTTCTGAGCCTGACCCGAGAAAGGCTTTGCCACTCCCACTGACCACTGGTTTGCACTCCACTTTCCATCCCTACTGGACTGTCTTCAGGATGCCTTCATGCAGTTCTCATCTATACTATCTATGGCAGCAAGGCTTTTGTCTGCAGTTTCTCATTAAGGCTTGCCCAAGGCTGTTCCTAAGATGGATCCTTCTTTCCTTCACTCTTCTAAACGATGTCTGCGATCGTTTATTTAGCTTCTTTTCTTCATCATAAGATCTGCTTACAAGCTGACTGTCTTAGTTGGTACTCTATTGCGGTGAAGAGATACCACCATGGCAACTCTTATAAAGGAAAACATTTAACTAGGTTCACTTACAGATCAGAGGTTTAGTCCCTGCCAATGGACACCTCAGGTCAGGGAGCATGGCAACATGCAGGCAAACATGGTGCTGGGAAGTAGCTGGGAGTTCTACATCCAGATCCACAGGCAGCAGGAAGAGAGAGAGAGAGCCATTGGGCCTGGCTTGGGCATCTAAAACATCAAAGCCCACACCAAGTGACACACTTCCTCTAGCAAGACCACACCTATCCCAACAAGGCCACACCTCCTAATCCCTGTTGGGTAATACCACTCCCTAATAACTAAGCATTCAACCTATGAGTCCATAGGGGCCATTCCTATCCAAACCACCACCCAGACCATCAGCATGTCTCTCAATGCATGAAAACATTTCACAGTCGTGTTTTCATCTTTCTAAGAAGCCTGTTGTGGCTACAAAAGCTCAATCTTTCATTGTGAATTTTCACAGAGGTTCTTTTCCTTCTCCAGTGCTTTTCCTTCTTATGCCTCTTCAGCTCCCTGTTTACCAGGCAATAGGATAGTTTCAGTTTCATTGCAGTCTGATGGGACTGCCATCACAGATGTAGTCTATCACTAATAGAGATGGTGTCTGTTTGTACCTACACCTGTGCCCCTACTGCAACAGAACATCACTATCACTCTACAACATTCCGTGGGGCCAGGTTCTTCCCATCAATATCGCTCCATAACTCCCTAGTCATCTACTATTATGTTTTTTCCACTACAGATTGGTTTTGCTTAATCTAAATTTCCCGTGAAATGCAATGGCAGTGCTTGCGCTCCTGTGCTGGGGTTCATTCTTGAGTCATTTCTGTTGCTGCACGGCCAGTAGCCCATTCTTTTATATTGCTGAGTAGCATTTCAAGTGTGACTATCACTATTCCAGTTTTCTGTTTGTGATACTTCTTGTGGTGGCTTGAATGAAAATGGCCCCCATAGGCCCACAGGGAATAGCACATAGATGCTGTGGTCTCGTTGGAGTAGGTGTGGCCTTGTTGGAGGAAGTGTGTCACTGGAGGTGGGCTTTGAGGTTTCAGAAGCTCAAGCCAGGCCCAGTTGGCTCCCTTTCCCTTCTTGCTGCCTGCCTATCCGGATGTAGAACACTCAGCTCCTCCTCCTCCAGCACGATGTCAGCCATACTTCCCACTATGAAGTAATGGACTGAACCTTTGAAACTGTAAGCCAGCACCAATTAAATGTTTTCCTTTATAAGCATTGCTAGCCGGGTGGTGGTGGCGCACGCCTTTAATCCCAGCACTTGGGAAGCAGAGGCAGGCGGATTTCTGAGTTGGAGGCCAGCCTGGTCTACGGAGTGAGTTCCAGGACAGCCAGGGCTATACAGAGAAACCCTGTCTCGAAATACCAAAAAAAAAAAAAAAAAAAAGAATTGCTGTGGTCATGGTATCTCTTCACAACAATAGAACTAAGACATCGGGGGCTAGGGAGATGGCTTAGTGGTTAAAAGCACTCACTGGCTGCTCTTCTAGATAACCCAGGTTCAATCCTCAGCATCTATGCGGTGGTTCATGAACCATCTGTAACTCCAGGCCCAAGAAATACAATGTCCTCTTCTGGCACCTATGGCTGCCAGGCCATGCATGTGGTACAAACACACATGTAAGCAAAAAACATCCATACACATAACATAATTAAAAGAAAAAAATTTTGTAGGAGCCAGGCAGTGGTAGCACACACCTTTAATCCCAGCATTTGGGAGGCAGAAGCAGGCAGATTTCTGAGTTCGAGGCCACCCTAGTCTATAGAGTGAGTTCTGGGACAGCCAGGGCTACACAGAGAAACCCTGTCTTGAAAAAAAAAAAAGAATCAAGACACCTTCCCATGGGAGGTGCTGAAAAAGAACTTCAGCAGCTCCCATTTCTTTATTTGCTAGTAAGATCTCTAGTGAGTTTGTATTTAGGACACTGTTTTTTCTGAATTTTCCATTTTGTTCTATTATAATACTAACATTGTTAGCATTCTGTCTAATCTCCACCCCATAGTTCCCTGGCAATAGCCAGGTAGTCCTGACTCACTATAAAGGGGCTGCTTGCCCAGTCCTCGATCTCTTGCTGTCTCGTTTTCTCTTGCTCTTCCTCTTCCCTTCCTACTCCCAATCTCTCCCCATTCCCTACCCACTTCTCTTTCCATGTGCTCATGGCCAGCATCTACTTACTTACTTCTCTCCTCTCTCCCTTTCTCTGCCTCTACTACCCTCTTGACTCCCCTCCCCATGCCCTAAATAAACTCTTCTATACTATATTGTCATGTGGCTGGTCCCTCAGGGTCCCACATGGGCCCACCGAGGCACTCCCTTCCCTCATACCTGACTACATCTCCATAGAACATATCCCCCCTCTTTTTATCTTTTTATAAACACATCAAACATTTTCTGCTAATTGTACTTTTTTTTTAACAATGAGTATATCTTCCTTTATCTTCATGACTGTGAGAATGCTGATAATAATCTTTACTAACTCCACATGGATGAGTCATCAAACCATTGTCAATTTCTGTTTCTGCAGACTCGTCTCTTGACCATAGAACCCCATTTTTCAATGTGGACATTTTGCCTGAACATTTGGGTTATATGCTGGTCAGATGTGCTGAGACAAAATACCCAACATGAACACATTAAAAAGAGAAATGGTTTCCTTGGGCTCAGTCTCAGAGTTCCAATCCATCACAGCATAAAAGTCATGGCAGACAGGAAGCCAAGAGAAGAAGAGAGCATCCTCTCTTCCTATCATAATTCCTGAGTCTCCAAATTAAAGGTCTGACCCTGACCACATTCAGGGTGGGTCTTCCCACCTGGAGACACCCTCACTGAAGGCCTGATTGTGCTTTCCTACTCTCCCAGGCTCTTCTCAATCCAACGAACAATCAAGATTAACCATCATACATATTAGGGGGGCACTCTGAACAATGCATTGTAGTGACTGCTGTTATGTTCCTTTAAAGTGTGCTTGCTGTTTTATTTTCCTATTTATTTCATTGTATTTATTTTGGCTGAGCTCAGAGTCTAACTGTCTTGCCGTGGGTGACAGCTGAAGTTTTTGTTAAGCATTTCCAGATGCATCTGGACAGCTTGCAGTCTGCCCCAAATAAAGATAGTAGCCAGTTAGTTTGATGGATACATGGGCTTGAAGCTCAGAAGAGCTATTTGAACTAGACATGCAAGATTATGAAGAACTAGCACAAACATGATAGATAAAGCCATCGGCACAGGTGGGACCATCCAAGGACACAGTAAGAAGAAAGGAGATTAAGAGAAAATGCTTGTGTTCTATGGCTCTACTCATAAAGATTAGGTGGTTCAAAGAACAGAAACTTATTTCCTCAGGATTCTGGAGGCTAGAAATATAAGACCAAGATGTCAGTAAAGCTGGTTTCTTCTATGGACTTGGCTCGTAGAAGGTGGTCTTCGGCATCTGTACACGGTCTTCCTTCTGCATGCAGCTGTGTCTGTATTTTTCCATCTCTTTAAGGACACCAGTCATTTTAGACTAAGACTTCCACCCCAACCCCTGGCCCCAGTCTTCTTGTTTCAACTTCGTTCACTTTGTAAAGGTCCTAGCCTCAAGTCCAGTCACGTTCTGAGATTCTGGAGTTTAGGATTCCAATGTATTATAGGGCAGAGGCAGGGGTGTGGAGTAGGTATGGCATGGCATGGCACAGCTCACAACCAGCAAGTGAGTTACATCAGTGAGTAAATGTGTTTGGCATTAAGCTGACAACCTGAGCTTTGTCATCAGAACCTATGATAGAGAGAGAGAAAGAAAGGACCTCCAAAAATTGCTCTCTAACTTCTATATGTAAGCTGTGGCTTCTGCATGCACACACAGACACACACACACACACACACACACACACACACACACACACACATGCATACATATGCACATGCATACTCACTCACTCAATCAATCAATCACTCACTCAATCAATAAAAGACCCAAAGAACTCTATCATTTGGGATCTAGAAGTGAAAGAAAAGCTACTGAAAGAGACTTGAAAAATGTGTCATTAAAGTATGAAAACAACCAGGAAACTGTTCCTGATCCCCAGGGGAAGAGGGTTTCCAAGGCAACTTAGTCAACCTACCAAATGCTACTTGAGGGCACACATGGCAAGGCTGAAAGCTATTCAGTGGACCTAGTCCAAGGAGAAGCATTGTGATCGTGATGAGAATTGTTAATGGTGCAGTGGTGGGGATAAAAGTGTGGCAGAGCAGCGGGAGAGAAGGCATTCCTAACACTGAACACTGTGGTTGGAAACTGAGGACACAGAATAGGAACTATGTAGAGCATTGTTGTGGCATTCATTGTAGTTCATCTTGTTAAATCCTCGCTTACTCAAACTGCGTTTGGCTTCCCTTACTGAGTTGTATTCATTAACTGTATTTAATATTTGTTGAGAGGCTATGCGTCAGATACTGTCTCAAGAGGCGGGGCTACATCAGTGAAGAAAGCAAATAGCTGTGCTCTCTGGGAACCTAAATTGCGGTGGAAACAAACAGACCGTAAGCACTAATGCTAACAGTCAAATTTTGATTATAAATAATATGCTGTAAAATTATATTGGATATTGGAGGTGTAAGTGCTGTAGAAAAAGAAAAGAAAGCAAATGAGAATCTAAAAGATGGATAAAGAAAGAAATTGAAGCACAGTGTATCAAATTATGCAAAAATACAGAAATATACATTAGAATAACAAAAATAATAGAAAGCGTTAAACTTCCAAACGTATAGGAAGACATAACACATTCATGGATTTCTTGGAAGACGTACCACATTCACGGAAGACACGGAAGACTTGGAAGACGCACCAGGTTAGTGGAAGACTCAAGATGTTTAATGTTGTCGATTCCCCAAATAAAAGTTGTGGCAACCTAGTTTTTGCAGAAGTTGGTGATCCAATTTTAAAATTCATATCCAAGTGAAAATTTTCTGGAAAAACTGACAAAAATATGTAGAGAACAAAAAAAAAAAAGTTGGAGGACTGTAAGTATTGAATTCGAAGACTTACTATACAACATATGAGTGGGATCACTTATTACTTTCCCAGTGGGAAACTAAGATCTAGTTACCTGCTCCCCTTTTACCAAAATATCTTTTATATACTAAAAGAATTACGAGAATAACCTGGTTAAGTCAAGTACTTTACAATAGATGCAAATTGACTAAACACACGTTAATGTTAACGTTGGCTAATGTTCTCCATTGAAGAGGACAAATAGGAAAATTCTTGATCTCAGAAGAAAGCAACCTGCCTAGTGGAAATTGGTATTTATTTCTGCTCACCTCTATCTCAGCGTTTTCTACAGTCTATTACTTGGGAGTGGTGTTTAGTGAACAGGAAAGAAAGGAGGAAGAGAATGGGGATTGTAAGCATACAAAGATGGTGCCTTTGCATTTCAAACCCTTTGCAAAATAACTAGTATTTAATGAAACAACACAATTTCAAAAATAAGTTCTCAGCAGTGGTGGCACACGCCTTTAACCCTAGCACTTGGGAGGCAGAGGCAGGCGGATTTCTGAGTTTGAGGCCAGCCTGGTCTACGGAGTGAGTTCCAGGACAGCCAGGGCTACACAGAGAACCCAACCCTGTCTCGAAAAAACCAAAAACCAAAACAAAACAAAAATGCTCTCTCAGGACAATGATGGGATACATACATACATACATACATACATACATACATACATACATAGAGATATATGTATATATAATTTTTCTGATTCAAGAGGGAAATGTTATACTTATGGAAGAAAACCTTATTTTTTCAGTGACAAAAAAAAAAGCATCATTTTACTCAAAAGAACATGGCATAAAAAGCCAGGGATGTTCTCACTCCTCATTGTCTATTGAGGCCTTGGATAAGGACCACTTTAATCTTTTAAATTTGATTTCTTTCTTTCAGCTGCAATAGCAAAAATCCCCTGGTCAGAGCTCCCTGTGATGTGCCTTAATAACACAGAGCTAAAGGGAATTTCAAATATCAAATGGAAATCCCCACACTGTCCAGTTAGAAATTCCCTTCAGTTGCCCTGCTTCTTGCTTTTTAAAGTACCAATCACAGTTTGGTTTAAGTGTTCCTAAAGGGAGAATGTTAAAGGTGCACACCTGTTTAGGGCAAGGAGTCTAAGAGAGGAAGGGGGCAAAGCCAGCAGAGATGGACCAAGTCTCAAAGTCAGTGAGGAAGGGTCTGGTTTACTCCATAGGCTTGCCTGTGACTATGCTCACTCAAATAGTCCCTCTTTAATCAGACCTGTGGGAACAGCTGTAAGGAAGAAGAAGCAATAAAAACATAGATGATTATATGGACATTGAGGGGGTGGGGAGAACAAATAACAAAGGAGGGCTGTTCAAATCTTGATGAGGTGTTCCTGCCTCAACTTTGCCATTTTTCATTCTACCTCATGTTAGTTACTAAATTCTGATTAAAAATTATCTTAGACTAATCTGACTTAGAAAAAGATGGAGCTATTTCTAAGTAGGTTAAAGAAGTATTAAATATCTATCTACAGTCAAAGCTCACTCAGTCAGATCATTTTCTTCTTGGATTGAAACCATTTGTAGCCAGCGCTGAAGCTGTGATTGGCAGACTAAAGAAGATAAGGAGCCTGGAGTCAAGGTTGTCCCTGTGGAAAATGTTGCCAAGGAGAGTGGTACTCAGTCCGTGAAAAAAGACTCGTAGTCTATATCATCAATTTTCAGTTCAAGAAGGGAGGGGCCCAAAGAGCATATGAGAAGTCTAAGAGCAGTGTTTTTCAGTCTACCTAAGGTTGTGACCCTTTAACACAGTTCCTCATGTGGTAGTGACCCACAACCATAACATTGTTTTCGTTGCCACTTCATAATTGTAATTTGCTACTGTTATGAATCGTAATGTCAATCTCTGTATTTTCCCATGGTCCTAGGCTACCCCTGTGAAAGGCTCCTTTGACCCCCAAAGGGGTCATGTGACTCACAGGTGGAGAACCATTGGCCTATAGTGTCTTCACTGTTAAACTTTTATCAGAGGCAATTGCATGTAAAGATACTATACAGTCATTAAATGGTGTTCACAGGGAAGTGGAATGTTTTGCTCACTACATCACCAGAGTGAACAAAGTCCAGGAAGTATGCATAGACAAATATGGGAACATAACAAGCCCACACATTTTAAGAGAACACATTCTCGGATCCTTGAGATGCAGAAATCTGTTGTATAGATCATTTCTTTCTACCTTCATTGTCGCCAAAGGCCAGTACAGTCTTAGATGCAGCATGTGTTTGCTTTCTCAGGCAAGGCTGTTAGCAACATTTTTCCCTTTATGTTGCTGTAACAAAATGAACGTGAGTGATTTGGGGACCAGTCCTTTCTGTGTAGTTAGTCATTTCAGTCCTGCTTGACCTGCACTGGAGGAAATCATAAAGCAATGATCAGAGTCTTTAAGTCAACCAAGTTAAACGTGTGAGTTTTAAAAGATTTAGAGAGATTGATGGATGCCATTCCTTCAGCTAATCTTTCCCACAGCTCTTTAATTTCCAACAGAGGAACCTCAATTACTGCCATAGCCAAGACCTGGGATTGTAATGTTAGTATGTCCAATGATGCATTATGAAATGGATCCAATCCTAACAGATGACTTTTAACCCCAACCATTCGTGTTCTGACACATATGGAACTTGGGGAACACATTGTTGGGCTACATTAAAATGGCATCTTAGATGCTATGACCAACACAAAACCTGTATTAGTTCTCCCCCACCCACAAACAAATAGCAGAGTCCTTCAGTAGCTGGGTTTCACTGAGAATCTCTTGATTGATGTGAATTTGCATTTTCCAGAATTTAGCAAAGTTATTTTAAAATTCTTAGACGAAAGAAGGTATTTTCAACTCCTAGTCTGAGGCCACAGCCAAAGTGGTTGATGTAGCAATAAATACCAGCTGAGATCACAATTCCAGCAAATAGTCACCATATAGACCTTTTGGTGCATCCCTGTAGGTAATGTTTCATGCATGAAGCTGGAGTCTCTTGCCAAGGCTCTGGTCGAGATGGACCAGAGCCTGGGCAACTACTACTGCTCTTTTACAGATTATAAACACATTCCCTGAGGACCCACAGGCCACTCCTGGCAAGGGAAGCAGGTAGTTTAACTGGGTCTTCACTGCTTCCTATTAACCTCCAAATTCAATCCCCCAGTATCACCCAATCTCTGTAGCAGGCCACTTGCTGTGTCCCCTCCTCCTGTGTGTCCTCATCTCCAGCAGATCATTGAGATCTTCTCCAAACTTCCTCCTTGTTCATCCTATTATCCCAGCCCCAACTTTTTCTGAGAATCTGACAGGGAAGCAAGTAAGCCAGCAAAGCAGGAACATGGTTTATTCAGAATGCCCAGTGGCCACACCCATCAAAATAGAAGAATTCCCAACCAGGCAACACACAGCCTCCACACTCTAAGAACCAGAGAGCATAACAGAAAACAAGGAACAAAACTCCCACCCAAAAAAGACAAGACCAGATAGATAGCAGCACCTAGAATTACAGTCTTACCAATCTCAAATACCTAGACATCAGTCTGAAAATACAATCAGTAACAGCAAGGACAATATGCAATATGTCTCCATGAGAGTCCCAAAGCCCAGCCACAGCAGGCCCTGAGTATTTATTACAGTGTAGCTGAAGCACAAGACAAAGACTTCAGTGCAGTCCTTATGAATGTGATAAAAGTCCTTAATAGGGATGTGTTACTTAGGGTTACCATTGCTGTGATGAAATACCACGACCAAGAGCAACCTAGGGAATAAGGGGTTTATTTTGTTCTTAGTTCCATATAACAGTTCTTCATGAAAAGCAGTGAGGACAGGAACTCATGCAGAGCAAGAAACTGGAGGCAGAAGCTAAGGCAGAAGCCATGAAGGGATGTTGTTTCCTGGCTTGCTCCCCATGGCTTGCTCACCCTGCTGCCCTATAGCACCCAGGACTATACCCAACAATGGGCTGGGTTCTCCCGTATTGATTACTAATTAAGAAAATACTTTACACTTAGATCTTAGGAAGGCATTTTCTCCTTTGAGGCTCCCTCCTTTTTGATCACTCTAGCTTGTGTCAAGTTGACATAAAAATAGGAAGTACAGAGGAAATAAATTCCTTAAAGAAATCTATGAAAACACAAACAGAAAATTAACAAAAAAAAATTCAAGACCTGAAAGTAGAAAGAGAATTAATAAAGAAAACACAAACTATTGTGAATCAGAAATGAAAAATTTCGGAACCATAACAGGAGCTACAGAGTCAAGGCACACCAGCAGAAGATAGGAGATGAAAAAGAGAATCCCAGTGTTAAAGATACAATAGAAGAAACGAATATCTCAGTCAAAGAAAATGTTAAATACTTTAAAATCCTGGCACAAAATATCTAGGAAATCTGGGACACACTAAAGGGACCAAATCTAAAAATAAAAGGAATAGAAGAAGAAACAATGATCAACGGCACAGAAAATATTTCCAATAAAATCATTAAAAAAAATATTCCTAGCCAGGCAGTGGTGGCGCATGCCTTTAATCCCAGCACTTGGGAGACAGAGGCAGGCAGATTTCTAAGTTCGAGGCCATCCTGGTCTACAGAGTGAGTTCATGGACAGCCAGGCCTACACAGAGAAACCCTGTTTTAAAAAAACCAAAAAAAAAAAAAAATGTTCCTAACTTAAAGAAAGAGATGCCTATAAAGGTACAATAAGCATACAGAATACCAAATAGATTGAACCAGAAAGGAAATTCTCCTAGATACATAACAATTAAAACACTAAATAGACAGAACAAAGAATTTAATACTACAAGGGAAAAAGACAATGTCACATGTATTGGCAGACCTTGAGAATAACATATGACTTCTCAATGAGACTCTAAAAGCTGGAAAGGGCAGGACAGATGTTCTACAGACTCTAAGAGACCACAGATATCTTATATGAGACTACTATACCCAACAAAACTTTCAATCACAATAGATGGAAAAAGTGAGGCATTCTATGATGATACCAAATTTAAGCAGTATCTCTCTACAAATCCAGCCCTACAGAAGAATCTCTAGAAGTAAAATCCAAACTAAAGGTGTTAATCACACACAAGAAAATATTACAAATAAATAATCTCAGACCAGCAAATTAAAAGAGTAGAAACACAGACACAGTCATACTCAACAACAACAAAATAATAGGAATCAACAAATCCTGCTCATTGATAGCTCTCAACATCAATAGTCTCAATTCCCCAGTAAAAAGACACAGACTAACCCAATAGCTGTGAAAACAGGATCCATCTTAATGCTGTATCAAAGAAACACATCTTAACATCAAGGATATACTTTACCTCAGAGTAAAAGGATGGAAAAGATATTTGAAGCAACTGGCCTTAAGAAGTAAGCTAATGTTGCCATTTTAACATCTGACAAAATAGACTTCACACCAAAACCAATCAGAAGAGAAAAGAAAGAACACTATTCATCAAAGGAAAAATCCATCAAGAAGACCATGCAATTCTTAACATCTATGTCCTACACACAAGGGCACCCAAGTATATAAAAGAAACACTATTACAGCTTAAATTGCACATTAATCTTCACACACTGATAGTGGGAGACTTTAATACACCACCCTACTCTGGTCAATAGATAGGTCATCCAGACAAAAACTAAACAGAGAAATGTTGGAGCTAACGGGTGGCATAAACCAAATAAACTTAAACATTTCACCCAAACACAAAAGAATATACCTTCTTTGCTGAACCTTGTGGCATTTTCTTCCAAGCTGACCATGTACTCAAACACAAACCAAGTCTTAACAGATACAAGAAAAATTAAATATCTCCCTGCATCCAATCTGACCACAATGGATTAGGGCTGGATGTCACAACAATAGAAAACTTATAAACTCCTGGAAACTGAACAATTCACTTCTGAAAGTACAATGGGTCAAGACAATTAAGAAAAAAGGTAAAGACTTTCTACAGTTGAATAAAAATTAATACACAACATACTCAAATTTATGGGATACAATAAAGGTGGTTCTAAGAGGGGAGTTCATCACACTGTTTAGATTAAAAAAATAAAAATGGAGGGATCTCATTTAGTAACTTAACAACACACCTGAAAACTCTTAAAAAAAAAAAAAAAAAGAAGAAGAAGAAACCACACACAAAGGAGGTCGACAGTGAGAAATAATCGAACTCAGGGCTGAATAAAATCAATAAAATAGAAATAAAAAAACAATCAAGCAAAGCATTTGTTCTTTTAGAAAATTTAAAAGATAGATGAATCTTATCTAAACTAACTAAAAGATAGAGAAATAATATCCAAATTAACAAAATGAAAAATGAAAAGAGGAACTTATAAACAAACACTAAGGAAATCCAGAGAACCATGACATACTTTTAAACACCTATACCCCACCAAATTGGAAAATCTAAAAGAAATGAATAATCTTCTTGCTATATATCACTTACCAAAGTTAAATCAAGATCAAATAGTGGGGCAGAGCGAGCAGGGGCGGAGCAAGCAGGGCCAGAGCAAACGGGGCTGGCAGAGGTCCTGAGTTCAACTCCCAGCAGCCACACACATGATAGCTCACAGCCATCTATACAGCTACAGTGTACTCATACACATAAAATAAATAAAATAAATCTTAAAAAAAAGATCAAATAGTGATTTTTAAACAGACCTATAACCCCTAATGAAATAGAAGCAGTAATTAAGTCTCCAAACCAAAAAAGCCCGGGCCACAGGATTTCTGAGCAGAATTCTACCAAACTTTCAAAGAAGACTTAATGCCAATACTCTTCAAGTTATTCCACAAAACAGATACAGAAGGAACATTACCCAGCTCATTTGGTGAGGCTACAGTTACCCTGATACCCAAACCACATAAAGATCCAACATAGAGAATTACAGACTAATTTTCCTTATGAACATAGATGCAAGACTACTCAAAAACATCCTTGGCAAATGGAATCCAAGAACACATCAAAAAGAACATCTTTCATGATCAAGTAGGCTTCATTCCATAGATCAGGGGATTATCCAACATACATAAACTGAAAATGTAATCCACCATATAAACAAACTGAAGGACAAATTCACACGATCATCTCACTAGATGCAGAAAAGGCCATGACAAAATCCAAAATGATAAAAGTCCTGGAGAGATTGGAGCTACAAAAGGACATAACTCAACATAATAAAGACAGTTTACAGCAAACCTATAGCTAACACTATGTTAAGTAGAGAGAAACACAAAGTACTAAAATCAAGATCAAGACAAGGTTGTCCACTCTCTCAATACCTATTCAATATAGTTCTTGAAGTCTCTGCTAGAGCACTAAGACAACTGAAGGAGATGATATAAATTGGAAAGGAAGAAAACAAGTATCTTTATTTGCATATTATATAAAAGCATATGTAAGTGACCCTAAAAATTCCACCAAGAAATTCCTACAGTAATAAACACTTTCAGCAAAGGAGCTGGATACAAAATTAACTCACAAAAATCAGTAGCCCTCCTATATTCAATTGACAAGTGGTCTGAGAAAGAAATCAGGGAAAAAACACCTTCCACAACAGCCTCAAATAATATAAAATATATTGAAGTAACTCTATAACCAAGCAAACTTAAAAGATCTATGTGATAAAAACTTCAAGACATTCAAGAAAGGGCTGGGCGATGGTGGCGCACACCTTTAATCCCAGCACTTGGGAGGCAGAGGCAGGCGGATTTCTGAGTTCGAGGCCAGCCTGGTCTACAGAGTGAGTTCCAGGACAGCAAAGGCTACTCAGAGAAACCCTGTCTCGAAAAAACCAAAAACAAACAAAAAAGACATTCAAGAAAGGAATTGAAGAAAATATTCGAAGATAGATCTCCCACACTCATGGATCAGTGGGGTTAATATAGCAAAAATGGTTAGTTACCCTACCAAAAGCAATCTACAGATTCAATGCAATCCTCATCAAAATTCCAACAAATTCTTCAAGAATCTTCAAAGGACAACAATCTTCAGCTTCATATGGAAACACAAAAATCCCAGGAAAACTTAAACAATTCTGAACAAGAAAGAGCAGCTAGAGGTGCCGCCATTCCTGACTTCAAGTTATACTGCAGAGCCATAGCAATAATCATCATCATCATCATCATCATCATCATCATCATCATCATCATCATCATCATCATCCTCCTCCTATGGACATCTGATTTTTTGATAAAGAAGCCAGAAATACACATGGGAAAAAAGACAGCATCTTCAACAATTGGTGCTAGTCAAACTGGACCTCAGCTTGTAGAAGAATGAGGAGTTGTCAGGAAAGTTGCAGGTCACTTTGTTCCAAAGACATCAGAGGGACTGTAAAAATCTTCCACAGAAGGAATGATAACCCATAATCAGAAAAGTCACTGCAGCTTACACAGGGAGCCTTCTTGTTCAGAACTGTCATAGCCATAGTGTGTGAAAACTACAGCTATTGATTCATGCAATATGATATCAATTACTTACACATTCCTGGGGTTCTTCCTTTTTATCTGTTGTAGCTTTGTCTTTTTCTTTTTTCTTTTTGTTACATCAGGTATATACTGCTCTGCAAATTATGGTAATGATTTTAATTAATTTAAGACTTTTTGTTAATTTAAAATGTTCAGAGGTTTACAGCATTAGAAAGGTTAAGAGTTACTGGTTCTTGAGTTTGCCTGAGCTCCAAAGGCTCCAGCAAACCTAAGAAGCAGGTAAGAGCTCTTTCAACCAAGATGCTTGCCATGCCAGGCGCCTTTAATCCCAACACTTGGGAGGCAGAGGCAGGCAGATTTCTGAGTTCAAGGTCAGCATGGTCTACAGAGTGAGTTCCAGGACAGCCAGGGCTACACAGAGAAACCATGTCTCCAAAACAAAAAAAAAAAAAAACAAACAAAAAAAACCCCACCTCCAACAACAACAACAACAACAACAAAAACCAAGATATTTGCCATTTTCCCCAATTTGTTAACATTTTCCTGTCCTGATACTGGTTTCACCTAAAATAAAATCATGCAGGTAACTGTTGTGTTCTATGATGATATACCAGATAAAGATCAGAAAAGTTCTTAGTCTCATTATGGAGTATGTTTATGGGTTAAAAAGTTTTATTTTGATACTAGAAGAGCTTCAATTCAAAACTGTAATTTTGAAGGTTCAAGCCTAACAGAGATTGATAGCCAGTAACCTAGGAGATGGTCAAAGCCTTTAATATGTTCAGACATATATTTAAAGTCACGCTAAGTATTGATGCAGTTATTGTAAGATTAAAGCTTTATTTAGCTTCCTGTTTTTTGTTTAAAAGGTACAATTTGAAACAGATAACTACAAACAGATGAAGGCTGTCTAACTCCGATGTGCTAGCAAGGTAGTACAGGTAGGCCTCAAACCAGAAACCAGACAGCTGCTGTATATGGCATTTACTGTGTTTAAACTTACCATGACAGACTGAAACTCCTGAATCCTAACAGTGACTCCTTGCCCCCACCAGGTCTCCAGGAAAATATAGGCACAAGGACAAAGGGCACCACCGGGATTGTGATATGATAACCACTGGGCAAAACTGCCCCAATGCCTTGCCTGACTGTGGACAGAGGACACTGGCGAACTGACTGTCACATGTTGCATAAGCCAAGGTGAGGTCATCCTTTCCCATGTTCCTCTTCCACAGGAAAAAGCCTCTTCATCCTCTGGGCCTGATGGCCAAAGGTGGCCTCTGCCCTTAGTGCCATAGCGTCACAGGAGTCTGGGACAACTGTCTGGATAATAAAATATGGACTGGACTCTGTCATTTTAATTTATCCTTCATCAAATCCCTGATCACATTGATGACTAAGCTAATGGTAGCTTGACCGATAGAAAACAACAGGCAACTAGCTCCTTACCTCAAGGTAATCCACCACTGTGCAAGTTCATTAGATGATTCATTAGTTAGTTAAAACTACGCGAGGTTTATTACTAAAAAGGGCGAACAGGTTTGTCTTGCCCACAGGCTTCATATCAAATGGCTACTCTCAATAATGGTCTGTCTATGTCTCATGGTAAAGAATTAAATAGAAAAAGTTTACTTAGGGGCTGGAGAGATGGCTCAGTGGTTAAGAGCACTGACTGCTCTTCCTGAGGTCCTGAGTTGAAATCCCAGTAACCACATGGTGGCTCACAAGCATCTGTAATAAGATCTGATGCCCTCTTCCAGTGTGTCTGAAGATAGCTACAGTGTACTTACATATAATAAATAAATAGCCAGGTGGTGGTGGCGTACACCTTTAATCCCAGCACTTGGGAGGCAGAGGCAGGCGGATTTCTGAGTTCGAGGCCAGCCTGGTCTACAGAGTAAGTTCCAGGACAGCCAGGGCTACACAGAGAAACCCTGTCTCGAAAAACCAAAATAAATAAATAAATAAATAAATAAACAAACAAACAAACAAACCCATTAAAAAAAGTTTACTTAGGGTCTGAGGATCTAACAAGATGTTTAAGATTGGAAGGTCTAAAAAGAGATTTTAAGGTATTTAAATACAAATTATACAAGAGATGTGAGAAATAATTTAAAATATATATATATTAAGATTTCAAAGCTTGGCTGGTGAGATGGCTCAGCGAATAAGAGCATTGGCTGCTCTTCCGAAGGACCTGAGTTCAAATCCCAGCAACCACATGGTGGCTCACAACTACCCATAATGAGATCTGACGCCCTCTTCTGGTGTGTCTGAAGACAGCTACAATGTATTACACTGGAGCGAGTGGGGCCATCCTGAGTTCAATTCCCAGCAGCCACATGATGGCTCACGGCCATCTGTACAGCTACACTGTACTCACACACATAAAATAGTAAATAAATAAATCTTAAAAAAAAATAAAGATTTTAAAGCTCAAAATTTTGTCAGTGGAATTTTAATAAACTGATGGAGCCCTGGCTGGTTACAATGGTTGTCTTCTGAATATAGACTTAAAAGTGCTTCTTATCATGCTAAAACATCTCTGTTCAATCTGTATTATCTAGCCCTCTGGACCGAAAAATAGAATTCTCTGTGTCTTTTAACACAGATCTACAGCTTTCACTGGGCCTCAAAGGCCTGAGTCTACTCCTGTTGTCTTACAGATGCCTGTCAGCTACTTTTTACTAGGGTTCACCTAGGTTTCAGGGAATCAAAAGGTCGGGTTTGGATCCACCTGCCACAGATCATCAAATGGACTCCACACAAACACGCCCGCCTGTTCTTGAAAACGGGATTTTCCCCTTCGTCTTGGGATTTCTTACCTTCCCCAACTACTAGGCAATTTTAATTTCTGCCTCTAGTCTATATTTGTCTCAGCAGATTTTCACCCGGCTGACAGATCCATTCAGGGATGAGCTGTGGGGCTAGGTCTCTGTCTTTCATCTGGATCAGCTAATCAGACACTTCTGACAAATGCCCCACTGCCTAGCCCTTGACTAGGATTTCAGTCGTTCTGGGCCCCTTGGACAACACCCTAATGTCAGCAGGAAGCAGTTACAGAAGAAAGATACAACGTCCATTGTCCCACTTTATAGGCTGAAATGCTAGGTCAAAAAGGAACTCCCCTGGGTCCACGCTGAAAATGACCCCACTTCGTGATCCTGACCACCTCAATGGCCATGAGAACGGATGGGATCCGATCCTGGATTCATCACTCCCTTCTGAAGTTTGCCTCCTAGAAACATCAGGACCTGGACCAGCGATGGGTCATCAGACAACATCCACAGAACTCGTTGAAATTTAGACTAGCTTCTGGGGACTAGTTTTCTCTTTTGTGTTGCACATCCTCCAGTACAACACATACAATCTTTGATTAGAACTACAGACAGGAGCCTAATCATTAATATCATTGCCTATGGCTCTCCCATCCTTACTTTTGACTTATGTAAGTTGTTTGGGCCAAAATGGAATAGACATTCAAAGACTGTAAACATGTATGTTCCCTCATTCTTTGGGTCTTTTGGATGTGAGATCCAGAATATGAAAAACAGTCTGGGTAGCCTTCAGATACATGCCTGTCCCTCAGATGAAGACCCTGATTGTGGAGGACAAGATACTACTTTTGTGTTATATGGGGCTACAGAGCATTAGTTCCCTAGGTAACTGATAAGGGTCATTACATTCAGTCACGGAGGGTTGAGAGCCATTCCAAAAAACTGGGAAAAATCAACCCCATTCAAATTAAGATAAATAATATAGGGGATGATACAGGGTGTGTTTTTGATAGGGCCACCTGTGGAAAGCAGTTATAACCCTTATGGGAATTGTTATCACAACTAAGAGAGTCCTGTCTCCATTTAGATGAAGGACAAATAACACCCTAAACACTTTGGTCTGAGAGTATCAGAAAAAGGTTCTCATTGGCACAGAAAAGCCAGCCCTCATCTGCCAGACGCGGGTTTGGTTACCTCGCTGGTCACCATAGTGCACTCTGGGTACTGCCTCCATCATTCCTGCCCTAGAACAAGCTCTGTTGGACTGACACTGCCAGCCAGACTCTAGATGTTGGGTATATCAATGCTATACTCAGCTTACTTCAATGTACAGGCTACAGGGACAACTTTATACATCAGGTAAGGATCCTGGAATTATGTTCGCCATCCAGAGATATCAGGCCACCAATAACAGGGTCTTAGACATCAATGGTCCCAACAAAGTGTTAAACCCTTTCCCTAAGACCAATTATACATATGTGTACATATATGTATATGTAATCTATGTGACGTGTAATATATATATATATATGAGCCCACCTTGACTCTGTGGGGATTGAAGGACAAGGCCTCTGCTTATATGCAGGCTCATGTAAGATTCAGTCTTGGTACTTTTGACACTGTAATGTAACAATTTACCTACAGATGTCAACTGCAGGAGTTTAGTGCCTACGAAAGACACTAGGTTTGCCTGTCAGAACTAAATCCCTGTATCACTTCTTCTATCCTCACTGAAACTTGTACACCTATTGCCTCGGGCAGGTATACTACTATTCTAGAGAGGGAGGCTGGGAACACCTGGGACTTCTACACTGACCCTGGTTGGCCAGGGAAGCTCCAGCACTAGTGCCTCCTGGTAGGCATGGGCATAGGCATAGGCAGGGTCTGCCAGCATGGGAGCAGCAGCACTTTTTAAGGGAGGGCAAAATTATAAATGCCAACAACGACTGGTGTAAAAGTTTAACTGGTTCCTCTGGCCTCAGAGAAAAGTTAAGAGTCAATGATTTGATTCACTGAAACAACTCAAGTAGGGAGGGGCGTGCTGGTTCCTGCTCCTTTTAACATGACTGCGGCCATTTTGTATTCGGTCTCCATTTTGCTCATAAGGTGAAATTAAGCTCACAGCTATTACTTTAGCTGACACTAAAGAATGGTACTAGTAAGCCAAAAAGTTATGGTTGAGTCACTTGTACCCTGTTATCTCAGTGTTCTGAAGCTCTTCTGTTCACCACCTGTCCACCACCCTCCTTACTCCACTCAGGACCAATCAGCTTAAAGGTTGGCCGATGATACTTTGTCTAGTTAGCCTAAGATGTTGGACCCCTTCACTGCTTGCCTTCGAACTTTTGAACCTGGTTGGCCACATAAGAAGCCTACCCTGAGGACAGACTGGTGCCACAATTAGGTTTCTCCTTCTTTTGGTCCTGGATGTCAAGTATTATGGTGTGTGTTCAATAAACTATCCTTGCTTAACTGAGATTGATGTTATGTATATATAGTTTGTGTGGCAATTCTCAGACTCCAACAGTTACCTCAATTGAGCAAGAGACCATCCTTTCTCAATACATTTCTCTAGAAGACATCACGGCCTCGATTTGCCTAGAATAATCATCATCAACCACCAGGAACAACAGTAACTCCTTTTAAATTTAAATAAATTTCCCCCAAATTAATCTCACTGTGCCTGGAGAACAGAACCCCAGATTCCTGTAGGCACAGCTTGTATGCCCATTGCAGTTCTAAGAATCATATTCCTAGCTGCTGGCAAATCTAATCCTGTATTCCCTGAGGTTGCTGCTGAGAGAGATCAAAGACTCTGTTGTTTACAAGGTATGTCCCCTGAGAAGCTGATGGGTCACCAGGGAGGGTCTCTGTGGTTATTTCCCAATGCCATAGGCAGAGAGGCAAGGAATTATCCTTATCAAATTTGGATATACATTGATTATCCAAATGAGTGCCATTATGACACCTGGGACACATCCCTGATGAAGGCTGCGTAGTAGCCTGCCAGGGAGTCATAGAGTCATCTCTAGTCTCTGGCTTCCCATACTGAAAGCAAACTGCCTTAGCTAGTCTAAAGGCTTGCCATATGTAAATGCTACAAAAAAATAATAATGTTTTTATTATTTTTACATTTCTGCATTTTGACATTTTGGGCTACTGTGATGTAATCATTAATCATGTGCTTTTGTCCTTTGGGAGCCAAAATCCCCTGTGCATTAGCATTTTAAAAGCCAATCCTTTGATTAACATATGTGCAGCTTGAACACAGACACCCTGTCTTGTTACTGCTTTTGTGAGGTGACCAAAAAACTCATCAAAAGTTTCTGAAAGGCTCTGTAATGTCCTAATAAAACCCAGGCTCAGACAGACGTGGCCACACTCACTACAAGTGAAACTTGTTCATAAGCTTGCGATGTATAACCAAGTTAGTGTTGTAACAGCAACAGCTTACTTTCATTTTCTGTATCTTGTTTCAAAGGGTTGCTCCAACTTAAAGAATCTGAGGAGGAAACGCAGAAGTTGTAGGTACGGACATCTTGTACTCGAAATTATTCTCCTGTGTCCTTGGAACCTGGACAGCTTGTGTTAAATGCTCCCGGAATGGCTCCAGTGTCCTCTTTACCAGTGCTCCTATTGAAAAACTCAGAAGTAGAAATTTAAATACGTTGGCTCTGTTTCTTTCTAAAGTATCTCACCCATCAGGTTCCCATGCTTTTGGGAACCATGGGCATGGCAGCATTACCCACTGTAACAGTTCTTGATAAGTCCCAGGACTAACCACAGCCTTTGCTTGTTTAACAGACAGCAGAGAAACGCCAAATAATGATGTGAAGATGACTCTATTGTCACCCAACCAGGAAAATCCCCACCAAGTCACAACCTGATGAACTGAGTTGTCTCTGTTTGGGTGCCACTTGCCAGACATAGCAGACCTCAGTCAGTGTAAATTGTCAGCAGGGGAGACTGGAACCCAGAGGGAATGTGAGAAGCTCTAAGTACCCAGCATGTCTCCAGTACTGAGTTTTTTAGCAGATGCAGTGGCATGTGAAGATACTATACAGTTGTTCCACTATATTTAGAAGAGGATAGAATATTTGTTTACTAAATTATCAGGGAGAACAAAGGCCAGGAAGTATGGCTAGGCAATGCATGGGAATATAACAAGCTCACACATCTTAAGAAATAACGCATTCCTGCACCCTTGAGGTACAAAAGTCAGTTGATCATGTCTTAGAGTGCCAAAGGTGAGAACACTCTCAGGGGTAGCATGTGTTTCATTCTCAGACAAGGCTGCTGCTGCTGAAGTGGGGCATGTAGGGAGGCTCACAGGTAATAACAAAGAAACAGAAATGTAGAAAGGACCAAAAAGGATGCTGACAGCACACTCTCCACACCCACACTGCTCTTGCAGCTTAGCTGTCTTTCTTATTCTTTGTCACTCATTAACCCAGTTTGCTGTTGGATCATCCCAGGAGGCTAAACTGGGGCCAGGCTCTATGATGAGTGAACTTAATTTGTATAGTTAGAGCAACAAGTCAAAAACTGTCTACCATACCAGGCAGTAGTAGCACATGCCTTTAATCCCAGCACTGGGGAGGCAGAGCTAGGCAGATCTCTGAGTTCAAGACCATCCTGGTCTACAGAGTAAGCTGCAGGATAGCCAGGGCTATGAAGAAGAATTCTGTGTCAGGAAAAACAAATGAACAAACAACAACAATAACAAAACTGTCTATCTTTATGAATCTCCAAAGACTTCTTCACATGAGATGTTTGGGGCTAGAACCTGCTCACGAGCTGGGAGTCCCGTCAATATGCAGTTGACAAATATTTACTGAGTGCCTACTAGGTGCCTAGGAACCATCTGTATCCTAGGAATATCGTTGTAAACCAAGCTGGATGTGAACCCACAGAGATCTGCCTGCCTCTGCTTCCAGAATGCCAGGATTAAAGGCGTGTGTCACCACATCCTTTGAATCCTCACAAAGTTTAATGATTAGATTTGCATCTTAAATGTCACTCAGAAGCAAATACATGGTTTAGAAGGAAACCAAGTTGGAGCTAGCAATTAGCTACAAACAGAAACACAGGAAGGGATTCAGTTGTCATTTGTAGAACAATTCTGAATAGAAGATACTTAGCAAAACTGTGGTCTATTACATCTGTCAGCAGAATGGTGCTGATTGGTGGGGAAATGGGCACTCTCTGCCTCTAGCTTTATAACATGAAACTGGTACTTTGAGTGTTCTATACCAGGGCCTGCCAGTCATTGGTTGAGGCTAACTCTCTCAATGAGGATGGCTAGTAAAAGTCCCTAATCAGAACACTCGGGGACTAGGAATTGGTGGATACCCTGTACTATGCTGGTGTACTAAAGCAAGATACAGCTAGGATACAGGTCATACCTGTGATCTCACTGACTTCCTTATCCCTCTGGAGAAGAGGAAGATGACAGAAGGAAGGGCACTCCATTGTCTCTAGCCCGCCCACCAGATCTCTTTGTAAGCCGTTTCTAACCATCTCCTTAAGCATTCCATGTAGCTCCGCTAAGTATTCCACATGGCTCTAGTGATCTATGTTCCGAGAAACACAACATACGATGCATTACATAATAGCAGTCAACCAATGCTGGCTGGAAGGGCGGACACATAGTTTGTGGAACAAGCATGTGGTAATGTTTTACGTTGTGTCTTAGTTTCACAGATATTTTTTCTCCTATTAGCACTCATTCTTCCAGTTGGGGGGCTCTATTCTCTTTAAGGATGTCATCATTCTAGGCTTTACTGACAATTCCTCAAAGTGTTGCTGATAGATAATTAGTTCAATTTGGCAAATATTTCCTGAGCACCTTTGTATATAAAACCCCCTGCATGTTGTGGAGTCCACACAGGTAACTAACATCCGACCTTCCCTTCACAAAGCATTTCTATGGATCCTTTCTAAGAGTCTATGCTAGAATTTTCCTTAATCTTATTAATTTTGTCTCTCTGCCACTGCACTTAGTACCTAACACTTCTGAGATACAAACTTCCAGACACGTAGATTGTTACACTAGTGGAGGCTCCCAATGAAACTCCAGTGAGCCCTAGGGTTGTACTCTTCTATACAGGACCCAAGCTTGGTCATGTAACTTGCTTTGCCAGCAGACACTGGTAACCTGATACAAGCTTGCCAAGGCTGGATACCCATCATGCACTGTAGCTTTCTCTCATGGAATGTTACACTACCACCAGAAGCTTATCTAGAATCTTTAAAGATAAAAAAAATCATGGAAACATATCTCACTGTCTGTCTAAGATGGGCACCATGCTAGGTGACCCTGCCTGCTGAATGTGGCTGTGTTAGAGAGCCAGACCAAAAGAGCAATGCATCTCGGGCTACAGAATCAAGCAATAGAACTGGGCTGAGGTCAGGGTTTGGTAATCTTTCTGAACAGAGAAAATGAAGACATGCATTCTTTTAAGGGTCTCTGTGGGTCTGTGATGGTTTGCATATGTGGGCCAGGGAGTGACACTATTAGGAGGTGTAGCCCTGTTGGAGTAGGTGTGTCACTGTCGGCATGGGATTTAAGAACCTAATCCTAGCTGCCTGGAAGTGAGTAGTCAGCTAGCAGCCTTCAGGAGAGGATGTAGAACTCTCAGCTCCTCCTACACCATGCCTGCCTGGATGCTGCTACGTTCTTGCTTTGATAATGGATTGAACATGTAAGCCAATTAAATGTCCTTATAAAGAGTTGCCTTGGTCATGGGGTCTCTTCATAGCAGTAAAACCCTAACTAAGACAGGGTCTGCTCTGAAAGTGGGAAGCACGTGGGTACCTTAGTCCCCCTTCTGATATTAAAGACTTTTGGTTGTAGAGCAGAAGTGCTTTCTTCGAATTCTTTTTGCTTGGGATATTATTTGAATCTTTTCACTTTCCATCTTTTAGGGAGGTGTGTACGTCGTTTAGGGAGGTGAGTTTCTTATAGACAGAAAACAGTTAAACCCTGTGTGTTAGTTAGGGTTTCTACTGTTGTGAAGAGACACCATGACCATGACAATTCTTACAAAGGAAAACATTTAATTGGGTCTGGCTTACAGTTTAGAGGTCCATTGTCATCATAATAGGAAGTATGACCACATACAGGTAGGCATGGTGCTAGAGAAGAAGCTGAGAGTTCTGTATCTGGATCTGCAGGCTTCTGGAAGAGTCTGTGAGACACCAGGCCTGGCTTGCTAATGTGAAACCTCAAAACCCTCCCCCAGTGACCCGCTTTCTCCAAAAAGACCACACCCACTCCAAAAAGGCCACACCTCCTAATAGGCCATCCTGATGGGCCTACAGTGGCCATTTTCTTTCAAACCGCCACAACCATATTCCTTAATCTACTTGGCTACTTTGTATTTTTAAACAGAAATTTAAAACCATTCACATTTAGAATAATTATTGAAAGATATTTTTTTTCTTTTTTCTTTTTCTTTTTTTTTTTTTTTTTTTTTGGTTTTTCGAGACAGAGTTTCTCTGTGTAGCCCTGGCTGTCCTGGAACTCACTCTGTAGACCAGGCTGGCCTGGAACTCAGAAATCTGCCTGCCTCTGCCTCCCAAGTGCTGGGAGT
>JADRCD010236073.1:27327-40408 GCA_019843815.1 Montemys delectorum
TTTTTTTTTTTTTTTTGGTTTTTCGAGACAGAGTTTCTCTGTGTAGCCCTGGCTGTCCTGGAACTCACTCTGTAGACCAGGCTGGCCTGGAACTCAGAAATCTGCCTGCCTCTGCCTCCCAAGTGCTGGGAGTAAAGGTGTGTGCCACCACTACCTGGCAGAAGATATTTCTAATGTTTTCCTACTCTATCCTAGAAATTTGGGTTAGTAATGTTTCAGTTTCTCATTTTTAAACCTATCTTTCAGCTAAAATTTGTTCTTTCTCAAGCTCTAATGCTTACAGATGTATTTGTTCCTCTTCTCTCGGCAGCATTATCTAAAGGGTCTTCTGCAGCATTGGTTCACTGGTCATGGATTGCTTTAGCTTATGCTCATCATGGGAGTTCTTTTTTCTTCCATTTTATTCTATAGTTGCTGTTTAAGGAAGAGTTTTTATTCTATACCCCGGGCTGACCTACAACTCACCATAGAGACTGTCCCTAAACTCAAAGAGATCCATCACCCTCTGCCTCCTGAGTGCCGGGATTAAAGACCTTTGCTATTATACTTAGTTCCCTTTAAAGGACAACTTTCCTGGATGTAGCTGTCCTTGTTGGAAGTCATTTGCTCTAAGGCTTGGAATACTTCAGGTCAGGCCTGGTTCCTCTGGTTTCCAGTGTTTATCCTGAGGAGTCTACGATAGGCTTGCTTTTACATGTAAATTGGAATTTCTCTCATCCCGTTTTCCATATTTGTTCTTTACCTACAGTAAGACATGGAGAGGTTCTTCCTGGTCATCCCTATTTACAAATAGGCCAGGTTACAAATGCCTCCAGTTCTTCAATGTATACTCTTTCCTTTGATTTGGGAAAATTCTGTCTTATTTTAATCAAAACTTTATATATCATTTGTTTATATCTTAGTCTCCTCTCAAACACACAAATTCATAAGGTTGGCTCCTAGGGTTTGTCCTGGAGGTCTTAGACGTTGTAGCTATGGTTGCTTAATTTTATTCTTAATTGCTATCTGAATATAGTAATTTCTCAACTTTAGGGAGGTGATCCCCCGGAACTGGAATTACAGGTGATATTCTTTCTTTAACCTGGCCTGTCTATTGTTGGTGCTGCCCATTGGGTTTTTATTTTATTTGTTGGCCTTTTTATTTACACAATTTACATTTGTCTTCTTTCTTTCCTTCTTCCTTCCTCCCTTTCTTTCTTTCTTTCTTTCTTTCTTTCTTTCTTTCTTTCTTCAGTTTACTGTTGGCTGAATTTCTCATTGGAGCTATTAAATTTCTCCCCTAAGTAGCTGAGTTACTCACCAAAATCTTGAACTGACTCTTTTATTACATTTATTTTATTATTCAAATTCTCTTTGAGGTCACTGTTTTTAAAACCAGACTTTCAAATTATTTGGCATTTCAACCATTTTAATATCTTTGGATTCAGTTATAAAAAAGGAACTATGGGAGGAGTCAGGCTTCCTGTTTCATATCTCTTAGGCTTCTACATTGCTATTTTCACATCTATTCTGACAGCTAGCTCTTTTTATTTTATATGGAAGCCTTCTTAGAGAGCACTCATCTCTTTTGGGAACACTCTTAGTATTGCTCTAAGAGTAGATACAAACAACTGTAATACCATCACCAGATCACCCAGACTTAGAAATAGAATTAAAACATAGCCAATTATACCACCAGTGGGAGGAAAGTACCCAAAGTAACGTAGAGTAAATTATGACATGAAAAAAATTAATGAAGGTGGAAGTAATGGAAAAGCAATGGAGTAAAGGTGATGTGAGTCAAAGAAAGAAGCTGTGGTGTTAAGTAAGAAGAGTAAAAAAGGGCCGTGGAGAAGGAAATGACAATGCATTTTAAAAATCAAAGTACAAAAGAAAGAAGGATCTGTAAATAAATAAGGAAGAAGAAGGAGGAGAAAGGGGAGGAGGAGGAGGAGGGAGAGGAGGAGGAAGAAGAAGAGGAAGAAGGAGGAGGAAGAAAAAGAAAGAAGAAGAGGAGAAGGAGGAAGAGGAGGAAGAGGGGGAGGAATAGAGGCTCACAGCCATCCATTGGACTGAGCACAGGGTCCCCAATGAAGGAGCTAGAGAAAGGACTCAAGGAGCTGAAGGGTTTGCAGCCCCTTTGGACGAACAACAATATGAACTAACTAGTACCCTCAGAGCTCCCAGGGACTACATCACCAACCAAAGAGTACACATCGGGGGGGGGGGGGGGGGGACTCATGGCTCCAGCTGCATATGTAGCAGAGGATGGCCTAATAGGTCATCAATGGGAGGAGAGGCCCTTGGTCCTGTGAAGGTTCTGTGCCCCAGTGTAGGGGAATGCCAGGGCCAGGATTTGGGAGAGGGTGGGTGGCTGAGCAGGGGGAGGGGGAGAGAACAGGGTTTTTTGTTGTTGTTGTTGTTGTTGTTGTTGTTTTCTTTTTTTCAGAGGGGAAACTGGGAAAGGAGATATCATTTGAAGTGTAAATAAAGAAAATATCTAATAAAAAAGAAGGAGGAGGAGGAGGAGAATTCTAAACTTTATATTCGTTGAGCTTTAGGGGCTAGAAGAATGGCTCGGTGGTTAAGACCAAGTGCTACTACTTCTACAGAGGACCCAGGTTTGATTCCCAGCATCCACATGGTAGTCCATAACTACCTGTAATTCCAGTTCCAGGGGATCAGATGCCCCCTTCTGGCCTAGGTTGGCTCCTGTCTGCACATGGTACACATAAACTCATGAAGGCATACATATACACATAGAAAAAAATAAATATTTTAAAGGTTTTAAGACACGGAAAAGCATCTTTCAGATCCGCTAGCATTCTAATCTATCATACCTGTCATATATTCAGTCATGGCTAGAGTCTACTGGAGTTCCTCCCCATTCCTACTGGACAGACTATATATAGCTGAAAGCTGGGTCTCGGTTATATTATTGGGGCTACATTCACTGGGGAACCTTCTTTTTCTTGCAAACCGAGAGCTACTGCTGACCTTAAGGAGCTTTAGAGCCTGTAGGCCAGGAGGGTGTCCATTCACTGAGGAGTCCTCCCCACCCCCATCGACGCACCCAGCAGTGGCAAGCATCCAAGCCAAAGGCTATCTCCTAAGTAGATCAGAACAGGAAACCGAACAGAGCACAGAGTACTGCAGTGGAAGGGAGAATCACGGGCACTGGGCCTGCGGCTCTCATGTTCTTAGATCAAGAACGTGAAGGCTACTTGCAGGAGGTCTGAAGCCGTGCATAGTGGAGCGATCCATTGGACTTGGGTTCCAAGCTCTCTAGCCCATCCAGGAGCAAGCCATATTTGAAAAGGCCATGTTAGCTGCTGGCCACACACTCAGAACTTCTAGGCTCTGCAGCAGTCCAGAGGTTTTTTTTTTTTAATCCCGACAGAAGTGGGTTCACAAACCCATTTGCCCTCTATAGCCCGAATCCTCTGCTGCCTGCATTTCTCAGTGGGCCTGCCTCTGACCCTCCCCACCTCCACACTGCCTCTTGGCTGCTTACCACACAGACACTATGGTAGCATGCCACCAGGCTCCTTGACTCACTACCGATCTTTGTTTTTCAGACCCCAGAGTATCTAAGACTCAAGAAGGTACTTGGTTAAAGTACTCTGAGGAATCAAGAGCTGCCTGCCACCAGGGGCATTGTTATCACTCCAAATCCTCCCATTGGATGTAAGACCTGCAAGAACTGTGAATTTCCTCTGGAGCCAGCCTGGCAGCCTGTTGTCACCAGGGCTCACCTGGTATTGAACCTTCAGCTTCTTTTCCCTAACAGGATGCCTGGGTTGGTCTTTTGTTCTCTTTCTCTCATCAAAATATAGTGTGTATTTGTCACCCAGGCTCTTTTTATTCCTTGAACCACACAAAGGAAGTTTCTAATCTGCCATCTTACCCTGGAAGTTAGATTTCAGCCTTTGGACCATGTTGCAACTATTAAGACTGGACCCTTAAAGACAGACTAACTGTATTTTGCATAGAAGGATGGTCATGAAGCTGGGGATGGTGACACATGTCTGTCATTGCAATACTTAGGAGACAGAGGTAGGAAACCAGGAGTTCAAGGCCATCCTCAACTACATAGCAAGTTTAAAGGCCAGTCTAGGCTAAATAAGACCCTGTCACACAAAACAAAACAGAAGAAATGATCATAGGCCTTTAGAAGCCAGAGGTAGAATATTGTGAAACACCGTCCATACGCTTATGTACTGAATAATGGGTCCCTAGCTGAGACTATTTTAGAAGGTTCTAGGAGATTAAGTGAGGTCTGAGTGGAAGAAGGGGGTCACTGGGAAGGAAGGAGGTACCTCTGAATGTTATACTGGAGATCTCTGAGGCAGGGACCCATCACCTTGTCACTGCCTGTTCACAGTGAGATGAAGGGCCTCCGCCATCACACTTCTGCTACTGTTGTGTCCCACGCAAGTGACCATGGCCTGAGCTCCGGAATTATGAACTCCAATCAGCGGTCCTTCCCTGAAGCTGTCCTTTCAGGTTTTTTGGACACAACTATGCAGAGCAAACCTGATTTCTAAAATCATTTCAGTCTCAGAAGCGTTTGTCTTCATCTCTGGGGATTTGTAAGATTTTAAAAACCACTTCTCTGTTGAAGAGGAAAGCTCTTTTTCTTATTGTTCCCTAATGATCCAGTCCTTTTGATTTTCCAAGGACACATAGCACCAAGGACTTACCATGTACAAAAGGTCATGGTAAACATGGGAAGAATATATAGTCTTGGCCCTTGCAGTTATTGTAACCCAGCTATTATAACACAAAATTTCATACTTAATAACGTGAAGAGGATAAACAGATGGATTATGAAAATGCAATGCCTGCCCTGGTTTGTTGGACCAAGTACGCTTCCTTGAGCAATTTCATAGCTCAGACAAATGTTGCAAAAGGAATAGGGCTTGTCTTAGCTAGGGCTTCTATTGCTGTAGTGAAACACCACGACCAACAAGCAACTTGGGGAGAAAAGGGTTTATTCAGCTTACACTTCCAGATCACAGTTTATCATTGGGGCAAGTCAGGACAGGAACTCAAGCAGGGCTAAAGCCCAGAGGCAGGATCTGATGCAGAAGCCGTGGAGAGAGGCTGCTTACTGACTGGCTTCTCGAGGCCTGCTCAGCCTGCTTTCTTATAGAACTCAGGACATCAGCCCTAGGGGTGCCACCACCACCATGAGCTGGACCTCTCTCATTGATCACTAACTAAATGAGAAAATGCCTTACAGCTGGATCTTGTGGAGACATTTTCTCAACTGAGGCCCCTTTCTCTCTGATGACTCTAACTTGTGTCAAGGTGACACACAAAACCAGCCAATACAGGGATCAGGTAAACCATGAGTTGAACAAGGAGGTGGAGGATCATTCCAGGCAGGGGAACAGGACTATCAGCAGAAGGAAGACTATGAAGGAAGATTCTAGGTTTTGTGTTTTTCAGTGTTTGTATGTGTCTGTGTATGTGTGTGTGTATGCATGTTCCATACATGCATATGTGTGTATAGTTATATTTGTGGGTTTTTTTTTTACTTTTCTTTATAGATAAACCATAAGAATTATTAATCCTAACTATTAGATTGTAGGAACTGTAATGAATACCCTGAAGTTTGACATTTGGTTGTAGTGAATCCTTACCTGGCCTCCATGCACATTTAATTTGTTTGTTTGTTTTGAATTATTTTGTTTGAGATTATAATAAATCATTTCTCCCCTTCTCTTTCCTCCCTGCAAAGCCTTCTCCTTGCTTTCTTTCAATTTTAGTACCTCTTTTTTATTATTAATTTTATACACATATATATATTCCTAAATACATAAATACAACTTTCTCAGGTTGTGTATTACCTGCATGTATATGTTTTCGGAGCTGACCATTTGGAATTGGGTAAACAGCGGTGGGCTCTTCCCAGAGGCAGACTATTTTGGCTCACAGCATTCCTTAGGTGCTTGCTGCCTGTAGGGTGTGTGCGTGCAGCTGAGCCCTCATGAAAGCTTTCCCCCATTCATGTTAGCATATCTATTATTATCCTTGTTCAGCTCATATTTAGACAGTCATGCTGGGAGACTTTACAGTTGTAGCTTCTGACATTCAAATAACCTAAAGGCCTCCTCCCTGGGACCAGCTTTCATGGTACCAGGAGATACCACTCATGCTTCTGAAGGAGGGAAGCACACAGCAGTCCTACCCAGCCACGGTGCCCGTGACCCACAAGAAGAAGCAGGACACAGTAACTCTAAGGTGCAGTGCAGTGGTAGTGTGCATATCTTGGCTGTAAGCAACAGTTCTCTGATTGGACTTAAGACCTACTCAAGAAGAAGGAAGTCATGCCTGGAACTGGAAACCTAGACCACTACTAATGAAGTCATGGATCTTGGAGGAGAACCTACAACCACTTTACTAAACCAACACAACCCCCTAACTACATCCTAAATATTTGTCCTAATATCACAGATAAGTGTGGTTCTTACCCGGCATCAAGGAAACTTCTTTTTACAACAGGCAAAGACAATTAAAGAAGATCACAATTAATCAAAATATAGAGTTGTGGAGCCTAGCCTCACTAGGTCGACACACCTACAATACAATGTAAGACTCAGGGATCATTGTGGAATTTGGAGTGAAAAGATTGTAAGAGCAGCTGGGCAGTGGTGGCACACGCCTTTAATCTCAGCGCCTGGGAGGCAGAGGCAGGAAGATTTCTGAGTTCGAGGCCAGCCTGGTCTACAGAGTGAGTTCCAGGACAGCCAGGGTTACACAGAGAAACCCTGTCTCGAAAAACAAAAAAAAAAAAAAAAAGATTGTAAGAGCAAAGGATCAGGGAGTTTTGCTGTAAGATGATGTTTCTAAGGATGGAGTAGTGATGGCTCACTACATAGCACTTGCTGGCCTGGAACTCACTATGTTAGGCTAACCTCTAAGTCAAAGTCACTGAGATCCACTTGCTTCTGCTTCTGGAGTGCTGGGATCAAAGGTGTGTACCACCACACTGGCCTATGTATGAGAGCTTAAACGGGTTTTAACGTGGATGGCCTCCAACTCCTCATCTGTAAAATGGGGACAAAGGTACCCTCAGGGCGACTTTAAGGATCTGCTAAACGCTTATGAGATGCGGCACGTTAGCAGGATTCTTCTGGTTACCGCGCTGCTTCTAGAGTGTCTCCCAAACGCCACACAACTGACTGGCCTGTGGGTGGGAATCTCATCGAAACTGAGAAAACCAGCTTCTTAGATGTGGGAGGTTACAAGCTGCTTCCATGTGACCCAGTGAAAGACAAGCGTTAGAATATATATAACACATATGACATAGATTGTGTAACATGCTTAGTATTATTTCATGCTAAGAGACAGGAACAAAATAGATCTTCTCTCATTTGAACTTTTGACTCAAACTGGAAAGCAATTAACTTCTGTAGTTTTCAGCCACCAACACGGACTGTTTTGTTAATAAGCCAAGACATCCCCACAATATGAAGGTCTGTTTGACACAATAGGTTCACATGTGGTCTTAGTTAGGGCTTCCATTGCTGTGAAGAGACACCATGACCAAGGCAACTCTTATAAAGGACAACATTTAATTTGGGCTGGATTACAGTTTCAGAGGATGAGTCCATTATCATCAAGACGGGAACATGGCAGCATCCAGGCAGACATGGTGCTGGAGAAGGAGCTGAGAGTTCTACATCTTGTTCTGAAGGGAACCAGAAGACTGACTTCCAGGCAGCTAGGAGGAGGGTCTCAGACCCACTCCCACAGTGATACAATTCCTCCAACAAAGCCACACCCACTCCAATGAAGCCACACCTCCTAGTAGTGCCGCTCTCCCTGGGCCAACCAAATTCAAACCACCTTACATGCCCTAAGGGTTGTAATTTTATTTGGGTCAGAAGGCCTATCTTTAGACCACCTTCCACTCCACTCCCACCTTCTCGCCATTTGTTTTCATTTTGCTCTAAAGGAAACTGGAGGCCTGGATGGAAACTCTGATAGAGTAGGCCACAGTCAACACCTGTGGAATTGAGTTCAGAGCCCAGTTTCCAAAGGACTCAGATATCTGAAGGAGAGGGCATGACACAATGACAACCAAATGCTTTGTCAGGGCCAGCAGCAAGGCAGGCTTCTAATATTTGCACCGTGTGTCTGGACAGTTTGTGACAGCCATGCTGAGAATTCAGGGATTGTCTTTCTTTCTATATCTGTTATGTCTATTTCTATGATGGATTGTCACCCATCAACAGGACCTGGGAGGGCTAGCCCAGAGCACGGGAGGGAGGAGAGTGGGGGACACACAGGAAGTATAGCAACCAAACATACAGTTTTTTGTCCTCTAGAGAGATGCACCGAAGACAAGCCCTCAACATGGCTGTCTGGCCTTGTCAGCAAGCTAATAGAAGACAGAGAAAACTTGGCACACTCTCCACACAGGATAAAAGGCACCCATGCTGAGACCTGTGCTGGTCAGATAGAAATAGAGTCTCAATGAGCTGCAGGAGAGATCTGGAAGATGAGCTAGTAATTGACCCTCGAACTCTCCTCCAGAGTTTCACTTTGTTAAGACCATATACAACCTCATTCACTAGTTCTTCCAGCCTCCTATCAAGAGCATCTGCTGACTTAGCCAGAACAGGCCTGTCAGTGAGAACAGCTGCTGATTGCACTTGAGAGTCTCCTCAATGGGTGAGAGCGCAGGGGGGAGGAGGAGAAGGAGGGGCCGCTTTCCTACCGAGAATAGGTGCCTGGACAGCACCTTAGAAAAGCCACACAATCTCCTTGCAGATACAGGATACTTGACTCCTTGGTTTCCCAGCATAAAAGTGGGGCTTGAGGTACTGTTCAAGTGAGGTCAGCAGTAAGGAGTGCATCAAATTGTGCTCACCTTTAGAAGAGACCTGTTTTGATGACTGAGCAGTTCCAAGTGATCAGGGTCAGGCTCCTCTGGACTCTGCCAGCCTCACTTAGGCAATCTGGGACCAGCAGCCATCATTTTTCTGCTGCCTTAGTCCACCTGCCTCACCCTAGTCATACCTCAGGGGTCCAACCCGTCCCCCACTTTCTTCTTCATTCATCCCATAACCTAAGCTTTTGACTCTTAAAAACTGGATTGGGAAAGAAAACGCTATCAGATGGGCTTATAACACACCACGTTCACCAACTAACTTGAGAACATTTCCTAGCTCTAAGGCCACCGGAGATTCCGCCCTGTAGTGAGAATTTGGGTTTCTTTAAAAAAAAAAAAAAAAACCAGCTGTGTTTTATGAATGTGTTTTTGTTTGAATCCCAGGTGTAGGACAAGAGGCTACTACACAGCAGGTGATTATGATTTGCCTGGTGCACTAGCAGGGGGTGATCATTGCCAGCTGCACATAGTTTAATTCTGGGGAAACTGGAGAGGGGATAAATGCCAGAGCCCCAAGAGAGCTGGGGGGGAAGACACTCCAAGAAGATGGCTGCTGCTCCCCCTGCTGCTCCTGGTTGCTGATGTTGAAGTTTGTCAAGTGTTCATGAGCAAAGGCTCCTGATGACAAAGATTGGACTTGCCCCAAGGATCTCAATGCCTCTAAATCAGCAGGAAATAGTCTATTTCATTGGCTTAAAGAGGTCTAACTCCTTTCCCCTCAAAACTTCTTTCTCTTCTACCTAGTCTTGGGGGGTGGGAGTTGAAAAGGATTTGGGGGAATAAGGGTTAGAAGGGAGGTAGAGGTATAAGAACCCCCCCCCAAATAGTAAACAAATATACCAACACTTCCCTGTGGAGGGGAGATATAAAATTCTGCGTTTTTGATATTTGGTGTGGGGGAAACACTGCCTTGAGTTTGGACTCTCCACTGAAGGATATGTCAAATCCTGAAGTAAGGCAATAGCTATACCTATGCTCATCCACACAACACTTGTCAGACTGGACCAGGGTCAGCAGCAGCAGCAGCTTCCAGAAAGGTACTTAATCCTTGTGAACATGGACAGTATGAACGCGAGCTGGAGAAAGACTGTCCAGATGGAGGAGACGCAGCCATAGGCCAGGGAGATTCGGTGTACATGGAAATGACTAGAGCAAAGCAGGCTAGAGAGATGGAGGAGGATGCTGAGATTCTCCATAGCGTCCTGGAGGTACTTGACTGAGACACCACCGTCATCAGCCTGGGCAAGCTACACACAATGTGGGAAGCGCACGGCTGAGCTTTGTTCAGCCTCCTGACTGGAACTCCTGGTGACAGGGTGACAAAGGTAAACACAGCAGGCAGGGCCCTTCTACTACAACCCCTCAGAAAGCCCCATCATGGATGGAGGTAGCAATCCCAGGGACATCAGAAACAAAGCTGTTACTTGGCAGATTGGTATCTCAGACTGGGGAATTCGAGCAGGAAAATGGAATTATTATCTAAAAATCCATCATCATGGCTGAGATGGTTCAGTGGAGAACCCAAGGATGGACCTAAGTTTAGATTCTGAGCACACATGCATAGCTGGGTGAGTGGCTGCCACCTCGGCACTGGTGGGAGGAGACAGAGGATCCTAGGGTCTTTCTGGCAGGCCAGTCTAGCCAAAATCATGAGTACCAGATTCAGTGAGAGTTCCTGTGTGGTGGTTTGGATGCCAATGGCCCCTTGTCTTAGGGTTTCTATTGCTATGAAGAGACACCATGACCATGGCAACTCTTAGAAAGGAGAACATTTTATTGGGGACGGTTTACCAGTTCAGAGGTTTAGTCCATTATCATCATGGAGGGAAGTATGGTGGCTTGCAGGCACACATGGTGCTGGAGAAGGAGCCAAGCGTTCTACATATGGCTTGACAGATAGCAGGAAGAGAGAGACCCACTGGGCCTGGCTTGGGCATTTGAAACCCCAAAGCCCACCCACAGTGACACATTTCCTCCAACGAGGCCACGCCTCCCAATGCCACTTCCTAGGCATTGAAATGTATGAGTCTATAAGGGCCATTCTTATTCAAATCATCATACCCCCATGGGGCCATATATTTGAATTCTAGGTCCCCAGTCAGTGAACCAGCGGGAAGGATTAGGAGGTGTGGTGTTGGAGGAAGTGTGTCACTGGGGCAGGCCGTGAGGGTTCAAAAGTCCATGTCTTTCCCAGCACCATTCTCTCTGCTTTTGTGAATCAAAATGTAAGCTCTCAGACACTGCTTCAGTGCCATGCCTGCTTCCATGATTGTCATGGACTCTAACCCTTTCAAACTGTAAACCTGTTGGAAGCCGTTTGCCATTACAAGATGGCTCTGGCTTCCTGCTTCCTGGTTCTTCATGGATGTCATATCTGGAGGTGCACATGTGCATGCTACATGCTAATTAAGCATTGTGTTATGAGCCAATGAGGTGTCTGCATGTCATCCAAGATGCTATTTAAGCAGCAGGTTTTGAGGGCTTGGGGTCCTTCCTTCCTTTTCCGTGTCTCTCTCTCTCTCTCTCTCTCTCTCTCTATCTATCTCGTCCTTCCTTCCTTTCCTCTCTCTCTCTCTCCCACTCTCTCTATCTCGTCCTTCCTTTCCACTCTCTCTCTCTCTATCTTATCATTGCTTCGAGCTGAATAATAAATTGCTGTCAGAAGAACCCTGTTTGTGGCGTACTCCTTATCGGCAAAGGTAGCGCGCCACATAAACCTTCAATGAACTTTTTCCTTCTTTAAGTTGCCTTGGTCATGGTGTCTTATCACAGCCATAGAAAAGTAACCAAGACACCGTGTCTCAGAAAGTAAGATAGAGTGAAACACAGGAAGACATCTGATGTTGACCCCTGGCCTCCATATATACAAGCAGAGGCATGAATACCCCACCCCCACCTGTACATAAAATACACATACATGCAAAACAAAAACAAAAACATGAAACCCTTGTTGTCATCCATAATGACACACACTGACTTGTCTGAATTACTGAGACCAGCAACCTGTCCCTCACCTTCGGAGACTAACCCAAAAGACAATCCAGGGGGAGAGGCAACCACATCATTCTAACTAAAAAGAAATGTGACCAAGTCTATATAGTCTCTATTTCATTTTGTTTTTATCTTATTTTAACCTTATACTTGTGTTGTAATTTTTCAGCTGCTGTGTTCATTTGTATCTCCTGGTCTTAGTTAGGGTTTCCGTTGTTGTGAAGAGACACCAGGACCAAGGCAACTCTTGTAAGGGACAACATTTAGTTGGGGCTGGCTTACAGTTTCAGAGGCTCAGTCCATTCTCATCAAGGCGGGAAGCATGGCAGCATCCAGGCAGATGTGGTGCTGGAAGAGCTGAGAGCTCTGCATCTGGGGCCAGGAAAGATTGTCCTCCGCAGGGGCAGAGCTTGTCACTCAGAACCCTCAAAGCCCACCCCCGCAGGGATGCACTTCCTCCAACAGGGCCACAGTTCTTAATAGTAGCACTTCCCATGGGCCGAGCACATGCAAACCATTACACTCACCTACACAGAGGTCAGGTCTGCTCTCAGCACCTTCTGTGTGACAGATTAACTCCCGTGCCTCTGACATCTAGCCTACATCTTGGCCTTCTCGCTCACACTTCCCTCCCCATTTCTTCTTTTCTCATTTCTTCCTCACTCAGCACATAATCACTGCCACCCTTAGCTCTGTATAGTTATAGACTACATATCCCATCAGTACCCTGGTGCCACAGGCTCTGAACCAGTATCTGGGACACAAGTCCAGCCCACAACTGTTTTCTCCAATAAGTTGACACCTAGACCGGTGTCAAATCATTCAGTCTGTTATTTCTGTCAACTTCCCTCCTAAATATAACTGAAAAGAACGACTATATGACCCAGTTATGCATGTGCCCAAAGAATGCTCAGCCCTGCCACATTCACGTTTGTACCATGCTATTCACAATATCTAGAAGAGGAAACCAGCCTGGATGACCCTCAATGAAAGGGTAAGGAAAGGTGGCACATAAGCCCAGCAGAATTGTGTTCAGCCTTAAAGAAAAAGAAAAAAAACACTTTTACAGGAAAGTGGGTGGGGCTGGAAGTTACTATATTATATAAACTAGACCAGACTTAGAAAGACACAAAGCTCTAGACGAAGATGCCAGCTTTCAGTTCTGTGTGTGTGTGTGTGTGTGTGTGTGTGTGTGTGTGTGTGTGT
>JADRCD010236074.1:4063-15339 GCA_019843815.1 Montemys delectorum
CTTTCTTTCTTTCTTTCTTTCTTTCTTTCTTTCTTTCTTTCTTTCTTCCTTCCTTTCCTTATCTCTCTCTCTCTTTCTTTCTTTCTTCCTTTACTTTTTCTCTCTTTCTTTCTTCAGATCAGAATTCAATAAGGCTCAAACTGCATTATCTGATGACTTTTATTTTATTTTTATTATTAAAACAATTTTAACTTTAAACATGTTTTGATCTTATTCTTCCTCTCTCCCAAGTTCTTCCAGATTTCCCATCCCCGACCTCTCAACTTTTTTCTTGCTTAGAAAAAGCAAACAAAAAACCAATATAACAACAACATTCCCCCAAACCAAGAAAAGAAAATAAAACACCACCCAAAAAGAAAAAGCAAAAGCACCCAACTATAACCAAATAAAAGCACACATAAAAATGTGAAGTCCATTATATGCTGATCCTGAGCAGGAAGCTTACCCTGGAGTGCTTGATTTACCCAGTGTCACTCTAATGGGAAAACTTATTTCTCTCCTAGCAGGTATAAATGACAGTTCAGTTGTTATCTTTTACCTTAGTGGTTAGGTATCCATCCATCCATCTATCCATCCATCCATCCATCCATCCATCCACCCACCCACCTACCCACCCATGTATGCATCTACCCATCATCCATTAAGTTTTAAAAAAAGATAACAAAATAAAATATAATATGGCAAAACAAAACCTATCATATTAAAATAGGACAATACAAACCGACAGAAGGAAAAGAGGCCAAGAGAAGGCAAAAGACTCAAAGACCCACTTGTTCACAACTCAGGAATCCCATAAAAACACTAAACTGGAAGCCATACTATATATCCAGATGACCTCCTGCAGACCCATGCAGACTCTGTGTATGCTGCTCCAGTCTCTGTGACTTATGAGTTTTGCTCATGTTAATTTAGAGGGTCTTGTTTTCTTGGTGTTCTCCATCTTCTCTGGCTCTTATACTCTTTCTGTTTCCTCTTTCATGTGTTTCCCTGAGGTCTGAGGGGGAGGGCTTTGATGGAGATAATCCATTTAGGGCTGAGTGTTCCATTATGCAGTCATTCTGCACAATGACTGGCTGAGGATCTCTGCATTTGTTCCCATATACTGCAGGAAGAAGCTTCTCGATGATGGCTGAATAAAAGACACTGATCTAGGAATATAGCAGATATCACCAGGAATAACTTTATCACTGCATTTTTTTTATGGCAAGTATCATTTGGTCACCCAAACAGTGTTGAGTATGGGTCGCATCTTGTGGCTGAGCCTTGAATCAAAGCAGTTACTGATTAGTTACTCCCACAAACTTTGTACCACCATTGTCATAGCATGTCTTGTAGGCAGGACATCATTATAGATAAAGGGTTTGTGGCTCACTTGGTACTTACATTTTTTGATAGCATGAAGAATACCTTTTTGTAAAAGGATCTGGAATGTAGGTATGTAGGCTAGATATAGGCAACATCTCCATGTTCAATGAGTTGTATGGGTGTTTTCTTTAGCAGTGAGACCTTGTTGTTACTTTGTGGAGAACAATCTATAGTCTTGGCAACTGTCTTGACTGTTTGGGGATTCCTGTGAGGCCCCTTTGGCCAACGACTCATTTAGATGTAAGCCAATCAAGGTTCTAGAAGCTCCATTTGGTGACAAGAGATGGTCAGTTGGGATTCTGTCTCTCCCATGATTTAGTGATTTCATTTAGGTTGTCTTCATATATGTATATATTTTAGGAAGTTTCTAATGTTACATTTCCTTACTACCCCTCAATCTCTCTTAAGCTTAGCCATCTCTCTCCATGTTTCCTTTCACAACTCCTTCTTTCTTCCCTCTCCTGATTTGACTCTCTCATTTGAGACCTCCAAACTGACTGTAGTACCATCACATAAACTAAGAAGTTCAGAGACTAGGTCTTCATTGGAGTGCTCTCAAATTGTACTTGTATTACCTTTATATTAGGGTCCACTGCATTTGTAGTATTATTGTTATGGGATGCATGGCATTCCTTCTTCATATATTGAGCTCCTTACAATGCAATGTTATTGTGCTTGGATATGGCATTTTTACCAAGGTAATCAAGTTCAAATGAGATCATTTATTGGCTCTAACCCAATATAACTAGGATTCTTATATGAGAAAGAATTTGAAAACAAACATGAGAAACATTCTACTTTATTGGAAAAATCAAACTGGTACTGAGTTGGAGGTTTATCTCTGCTGGAAGCAGGTATGCAGGCTGCTAGGGGAGAAAAATCAAATCTACCTAGATATGAACCTTATAGTCTACAATACAATATTTTTACATTGGATTTAAGACCTGCATGACAGGCAGGAACACTTATCTGGTACTGTAATCTTCAAGAAACCTATGACTAAGGAAGTCATAAGTCCTAGAAAGGACCCATTACTATTATTGTGATAAATAGACACAATATCAAATTCTTGTGTCAATACTTACACACATAGACCAGTGCAATTCTCAGCCATCTTTAAAGACGATTCTCTTTTCAGTAGTCAGCATTGAATACCAAGACTCAGAATTGGTCAAAGTGCAGAGAACAAAGTTAATGGAGTAGTTAGCCCCCCAAAATACATCTATCTCCTCCTTCATCCTACATAACTCAGACACCATCGCAGAAGAGGTGACAGAGAATATATGGGAGCCAAAAGTTGAGGGAGACTCTTTCAAGTCAATGTCCTCTAGGAACAACAAGACTGCTGCACTCATGAATTCACAGTGTCTATGGTTGTCTGTACAAGGCCGGTAAAAGATCAAACCAATGAACATTCTAGCAGGTGAAGTCCCAGGACCCCTGACAGTATTCCTTCTAACAGTAAGTCTTAGAGAAAGCTACCTCACCTCTTGAGATCATAGTTTATTTATCTGAAAATTAGGAATGAATAAATAAGATTTTTTATGGTAAAATGCTTTTATGACATATTTGTAATCACATCTTTTCCCATTTTAAGTCCTCAAGACATGCTAGTTATGTGTTCCACATTAATAGCGATGCATCCTTTTGATTAGACTTCTTCATCATGGGTAAGTAAGAGTCAGCTATGGTTAATTTAAACAGGAAAGATATTATTAAAAGCTATTTTAAAAAGATAAAAGTACAGAATACCCAAGGTATAGTCCACAGAACTCAAAAAGGTCAACAAGCTGAAGGGCCCAAGTGAGGATGCCTCAGTCCCACTTGGGAGGGAGAAGAAAGCAATCACAAGCTGAGAGGGAGAGAGGGACCTGGGAGGGAAAGTGGATGGGGGGGGATGTAGGGGGAGAGGGGAACTTGATCTGGTATTGGGTGAGGGAAAAGGACTGAAGCCCTGAGGGCCAGCAGAAAGAATGAAAACAGGCAACCTCAGGAGGTAGGAAGTTAAGGGGACCCTCCAGAATGCACCAGAGACCTGGGAGGTGAAAGACTCTCAGGACTCAAAGGGAGGGACGTTAGAGGAAATGTCCAACAGTAGGGGGAGGGAACTTACAGAACCCACCTCCAGCAGGAAGACAGGGCATCAAATGACGGAGGGGAGTCACCATCCCACAGTCATACCTCTGACCCACAGTTAATCCTGTCTGAAAGAACTGCAGGGATGGAAATGGGGAGGAGCCTGAAGAAAAAAAAGGTCCAATGATAGGCCCAAAGTGGGAGGCCCCAAGGCCTGACACTATTACTGAGGCTATGGAGCGCTAACAAAAAGAGACCTATCATGACCACACTTCAGAAGGCCCAACAAGCAGCTCAAAGAGTCAGATGCAGATACTTACACCCAACCTATGGACAGATGCTACTGACCCCTGTGGTTGAATTAGGGAAAGGCTGGAAGAAGCTGAGGAGGAGGGTGACCCTGTAGGAGGACCAGCAGTCTCAATTAACCTGGACTCCCGAGATCTCTCAAACACAAGACCACCAACCAGGCAGCATACACCAGCTGATATGAGGCCCCCAACACATATCCAGCAGAGGACTGCCCCAGGTCTGGGTTCAGTCAGAGAAGATTCACCTGACTTGAGGAGGCCCCAGGGAGTTTAGAGGGCTGGTTGGGTGGTGGGTGGGGATGGGGGCATTCTTGTGGATATAGGGGTGGGGAGGATGTATGGGATGTGGAACAGTTGGAGGGTGGATGGGGTGGGGGCGGGGGATAAAATCTGGAGTGTAAAAAAAAAAGACAAAAATAATAAAATTAAAAAAAAAAAAAGATGTTTGGTAGCTCATGGACTACCTCAGAGAACCACGCCCTGAGGCTAGAAATCCATGTGGATTGCATAGAATTGGTTTTAGGAAGTCTTCCCTTCACCTGTCCTGATGTCACTCTTAATGTCATTGCTGTTGAAAGTGGGGGATGGATGATGTCACTGCACCCATACCAGCAGCTGCTGTTACAGAGCCAGTCTTGCCACACTGGGTACTCCAGGCAGCTTTCTTTTTTACACCACTAACTTCCGTTACACTTTTTCAGTAACTGTGAGTGACTAGTAGAACCTTGGTTTGCTTCACATAAGAGCAAGAATCAGTAGTGTTCAGGCTTGACAATGGGAGACAAGCTTTGACATCAAGATGGGAAACACGTGAAACATAGAAGTACTGAGTTCTCAATAAATGGCTAACACACACCACTCATGAATTGAGATTTAGAAAAAAAACCTTACTACTGGCTACGGATTTTTTTTACATCTGTTTTTTTTTTTTTTAGAAGTATATCCCATTTCCTTATGTATGTTATTTTTTATCATCGCTGCTGATAGTAGTTTCCGAAGTCTTATTCAGAGTTTCCTACCTCATATGTGCAGAGGGTCTTGGTGTGGTGGGTATGAGACGAGGGACCAACTTTGTTTTGTTACCCATGAAGATACTGAATCCTTGGAAAACGTCTCATTATAAGAGAAGAACATATTAAAAAAATATGAACTTTTGAATCAGAAAGGATGAGACTTCCTGTAGGTTTCTCACCTTTGCTTACAGACTTTCCATTTGCAAAGCAATAATAAAATCTATATGCCTGCCTCTGAAGGGTGTTTGTGAGAACTGGACATAATACAAGGTATAGAAGTAGCAGTGGGTAAAACTGAGACTCACTGTAATACGTTGCTGGCTTTCAGTAACACCAACACAAAGTTATGAAAAATCCCAAACAATACTTTTACCTAATTTTTATTTTAATCTACAGATTAAATTACTTTGAATTTCCTTTTTCTGAGTGATATTATTAACAAACATGACATGATGGGAACTTTCTAGATAAAAGAAGTAGCTTGAAAGGACAACAGCAAAACTAGAACAAATCTTTCAAACTACTTTTATTAAGGTCAATGACCTGCTTCTCTATGCTGCATCCAAACATCAGTCTTATAACATAAGAAGAAAAAGGTCAGTACACTCATGGCATTTACTCTCCAACCTCAGAATCCAGTGTCTTTCCATTTTGTCTTTTGTGTTGAGTGTAAGTAAAACTAGAGGAGAGAGGGAATATCAGTTTGGATATAGGCTGTAGTAAAATTTTGCCCCAAATTTGTCCCTTGGAAGCATCCATCTGTTGAACTGGGCTTAAAAAGTAGACGATATTCCCTGAAACACAATTGTTCCCAGACATATGGATTCAATCAGACATTTCTGTTTGCTTTTTTTTTTTTGTGGTTATTGGTAAATTTATTCAATCAGTTGCTGATGTATGCTGTCTGCCAGGGCCTGTGCCTGGCACTGATGGTATATATGAAGGAGAAATACATTGTATCTTTTGTTTTTGTTATCATTTACAAGGAAGTTGGGTGATGTTAAGTTGAATTTACTAGCTCCGAGGAAGGGTATCATTCACCTATCAATAATTCATCCAACAGTTATGTGCCGAATGTCTGCTAAGTGCTAAGCAATGTTCTGTGTGCTGATAAGTAGAAGTCACTGTCAATGTATACATAGCAAGTGCCAGGACATGTACTTCTTGCTTTAGACATCTGTAGAGGTTCAATAAAAATGGCCCCCAGGGCTCAGCGATTTAAATGCTTGGCCATCAGGGAGTAGGTGTGGCTTTGTTGGAGAAAGTATGTCACTGGGGGTAGGCTTTGAGATTTTAGAAGCCTAAGCCAGGCTAAGTGGCTCTCTTCCTTTCTGTCTGCAGGTCCTGATGTAGAACACTCAGCTACCTTGTCTGCCTGAGTGCCACCATTCTCCTGGCCATGAGGATAACGGCCATGAGGATAATGGACCTCTGACACTGTAGGCAAGCCAAAAAGAAACACATTCTTTTATAAGAGTTGCTGTAGTCATGATGTCTCTTCGCAGTGAAAGAACATTAAAGAATAATTCATCTACTGTTTGCAGTAAGCTAGTGAGGTGTATATTATAATACAGAAGAAGAAATATAATGTTAGAAGGGATAGGTAGCCTGTTCAAGGTGACAACACTTGGAAGGCGTAGATCTGACTGCAGGATCCAGATGTAACCTCTGCTCAATAGCCTCTCAAAAGAAGCCTTGCCTGTGACTCACGCAGTTGATGAACCAAGCGAATAGACCCATTTAAGTGCAGCAGGAGAGTTATTGCTCCCTCAGGGTCCTTGATATAGCTGCTCTACTAGTGCTAACAATTTCTATAAATGGAGAAAACAGTAATTAGGCCTACTGAGTTGAAATCTGGGCCCAGAGTGATGCTATAATAGCTACAGCCGTAAGTAGGGATGCAAACAGCCACAGTAAGCGATGCTCTGCCTTGAAGAATGACCACAGGGAGTTTTCAGAAGACTCTGGTTTTCTGGTTTTCTAGCCACTGCAAGATCAAACAACTTCACCCCCACTTCTACTTCTTTTTGAGATTGGTTTTGTTTGTAAAAATGGAGTATTTTAGCTCTAAAAGAGTTTCTTCAACCTCTGGAAAGGCACAGTAGAAATATTTAAGGCATGAATGCCCTCATTCACAGACATGTAGATATCCAAGACAGTGATTTTTTTGTTTTTCTTTTTCTCTTTTTTCTTTGTGTGTGCATATGTGTGTGTGTGTGTGTGTGTGTGTGTGTGTGTGTGTGTGTGTGTGTTTCAGGGTGATAGTACTATGATAATGAGTTATGAACAAAAGAAATCCTGCAAGTTGGAAAGCAGATGGAGAAGGAGGTCTTCAGCACATTCGAGGAACCCAAAACCTAACTTGGCAATGGGGGAAGCTAAGAAGCCTCCAATTTCATCATGTAAATGTCATCATGCTAGAGTCAAGGCGTCTCAGCAGCTGGGAGAGCCAAGTACCTTGTCTCAAGGTGACAAGTCCTAGTGTCAGGGAGCTCCTGACCTTAACTATCATTTATGCATGCAGTGCAACATGACACATACACACACACATACATGAGCACACACATGGACACACAGATACTCAAACACATGTGCACACACAAACACACACACAGACACACACAGACACACACATGCATGTACACATAAACATGCACACACATGATGGACTGCACCCTAAATCTGTGAACCCAAACAAACCCCTCCTTCTCTAATCTGCTGAAGTCAAGCATTTTGCCATAGCAATGAGGGAAGTAAGAACATAGGAGCTAAGGCTCATTTATTGTTGGTGGGAAGGGAAAAGGTCAAACCACTCTGGAAGGCAATTTGGTAGCTTCTTAAAACTCCATATATGGTTATGATATGGTAGCATAATCACTTACTTTTTCAAAAATAAGGAATTTGTTAAACTGGAAACCTGCATTTGAATGTTTATAGCAGGAACCATGACCGTACATAGGAGAAACCAAGATATCCTATCATAAGTAATTAGATAAATTGTACCGCATCCAGACAATGGGATATTGTTCAGCAATAAAACAAAAATGGAGCATTAAGGCATTAAAAACATGGAGAAGCTTCAATGCATATTCCCAAGGGAAGGAAACACCTGTGCTCTAAGTATCAGATATTAGTAGGTTCCATCTAAGTCGCAGATAGGGTTAGGCTGAGAGCCTCTTCTGTTCCTTGATCAAAAAATTTTTAATGAGCTCACCTAACTAGAGTTTAGTATATTAGAAAGAAAAGAGAAGAGCCTGAAATGCTTCCAAAAGAAAAACTATCCACAAATAAATTCAGGAATTACAAAGGCACTGAGTTTTCTAATAGAAATCACACTAGAAGCCAGAAAATATAAAACATCAAACTGATTTGTAACATAAAAGTCACAGATGTCAATTCTATCAAATTCAGGGGAGTAGAGAGAAAGGTATTGCCAAACATAACGAGGTCCTTTATAGTTTGTTAGTTTATTTATTTTGGTATAGATGCATGCATTTGTTATGTGTATGTATGCATTTGTGTATTTTCAGCTGCCAGTGTAGGCCAGAGATCAACCTCTGGTGTCCTTCCCCTGAATCCATGAGGGCCTCATTTAGCCTTGGAACTTGTCAAGTAGGTTAGGGCCAGTGAGCTTCAGGAGATCTGCCTGCCTTTTCCTACCCTGACCGTGGTTAAAAGTATGTGCCATCACAGCTGGCCTTTTAACATGTGGAATTTTGAGATAGAACATGGGTCCCTGCATTTGCAAAGCAAACACCTAGTCAGCAGAGCCATTTCCCTAGCGCCTCATTGTTTAGATTTAAGAATTGTCTCTCAGGAAACTACTATGTTTAGGAAGGTCTGGAGAACAGCCATTGTGATCTCAATCACAATGGTTGAGATCATGAGAAGACAGAGCTATGGGAAAGAGGGCTCTGTTGTTTTGAGAAGAAATGCACACCTAATCGTTTGGTATTCTCCAATTCTGAGAAGCAAGTGGAGCTGTAAAGGAAGGGCAGTCTAGATACAGCACAGTGAATAGCTCAGATGTGGACAATGTTCACTCAGTTATGAAACTGTGAACACTGCATATCAACATTATGAAACATTCTGATATGGCTAAGAATCCTATTAAACATATTAAACATTTACCAACTGCTCCAAAGGGCTCTACAGCAATACTAAAGGCCACTTGGTGGGTGAGAACTTGCTACCTCCATTCAGTTTTAGCAATAGAGTAGAGGTCTGTCACCTGGGGACCTCAGAGCAGTAGGCATTTTCCAATTTATCTGAAATAACTGCCATATTGGTGATACTAGATAATCACAAGATAGTGGTATTTGGGACACAGAAGGGAAAGACATGTGACTCTGTGTGTGTGTGTGTGTATGTGTGTGTCTGTGTGTGTGTATGTGTGTGTGTACACGAGCATGTCTGTCTGTGTATGTGTGTGCCTGTGTGCGTGTATTTGTGTATTGGTAGACTCTTGTGAAGACAAGAGAATGAATCTACAGAAAAGTGTAATATATAAATCACAACACTCCTCCCTCTCTTTCTTCCATCTTCTATTTCATCCTCTCTCTCCCCCCCCCCCCTACTTTTTTTCCTATCTTGAAAGTAGAATCTAGGGCCCATAGAGAACCACTCTACTTAGTTCTGCTCTCAGCACCATTACATTTCTATATTGTTCAATAATCTTTGCTTAACTAAAAACATTTGAAAGAAATGACTAAAGACACAGGTCAGGAAAGACCTGTGACCTTTTTTTCCTTTCTGCTTCCTGGATGCTCACTACCATGGAGAAAGAAACGAAATATTCTATATCAGCATTTCAAATACGCAAACCAACTAAGTGTGACGGTGTGTCTAACCAGCAACAAGCAAATGATAAATTGCTTGTGTGCTTGGAAGGCAGAAGAAAATACTCTAAACAAATACAAGTTGGATGGTGGTAGAAATTCAAACACAGATATCTGTCTATTGTCACAATTTAATATTTCCTGGGCCCCAGCAGTGTTTTATTACAAAATCAGAACATCAATATCAATCACGGTAGCCACATAATACCATTTTGGCACCTGAAGAATATGGTAACCCCTATCTGGATACTCTTCTATAACCCCAACTATTCTTTTGTTGCCCCTGACAAGACTTAGCCATGGGCAGCACCAAGGAATAACTCATTATTAAGCAGAACACTTCAATCTTCATGGACAGCTGATCTTTCAGTTTGAAGTCTGCCCTAGATGTCCCAGGATGGGGTGATACCCAAGGGGGACTTCCTCTTCTTTGAGGAGAAGTGAAGGAGTTAATGGGGGGAGGGATTTGTAAGGGTGGGGCCGGGAGGAGAGGAGGGGAAGGGACTGCCATAGGAATGTAAAGTGAATAAAATAAATTGTTGAAAAAATAAAATGTATGATTCTTCTCACAGAAATTTATTTTCATTATTGTCCTTCATAAAGTTAACCAAAGTGTTCAGTCATAAAAAACTATAACAGTCCTAAAATGTTGAAGAAATGTATATTGTGTTGAAGTTAAAAACATTAGATTTTGAGGCAGGAAGGTATGAGTTCAAGGTCTCTGGACTTACCTAGTTGTGTATGTTTGAGCAAGTGAGTTTATCCATCTAAAGGCTCATTGGACTTTCTGTACAGACAGTTTCTGTAGGGAGGAGACATGGTAGGCTGTATGATGCTGAGCCTGTTGAAGAGAAGGCCCAGCAGCCTTCTCAGTCAGTTTTAGAATCACAAGCTGGTGGATCTTTGGTGAGGTCATTATTTTTAGCTTTGGAACTGTTAGGAAGTCTGCAGGGGATTTTCACACATTCAACAAATTAGCAAAGGTCACCTGAACAAATCCACTAGCTGCATCCATTGGCTTGAGATTCTCTCAAAGGAGGGCTGTCATTGTAAGTTAAATAGCCTCCCACTGTCTGCATTTCCAGTGTTCCCGTTAAAAGGGTCAAGTTGAATTGTGGTTTTTAAATGATCCATTGAGACAGTATTTCCCTTTTAAAAAATTTAAATTAATTTACTTTTAATGTGTGTGTTCGTGTGTTTGTTTGTTTGCTTTGCCTGCCTGCATTTGTGTGTACCACATTTATGTTTGTGGCTTACACAGATCAGAAGAAGGTATCCGATCCCTCAGAACTTGAGTTACAGACACTTGTGAGTCACCATGTGGTGGCTTGGATTCAAGCCCCAGTCACCCAAAAGAGCAGCAAGTGCTCTTAACCGCAGAGACATCTTGTCCAGTCATTAGATGTATTTTAAAGCACAAGTGTTGACCTCAGTAAAATATGTTTGTTTTCTTTCGTTCTATTCTCTATATCTTTCTTTCTATTATCTCAGCATGTTGGTGTATTTTCTGCCAGTGTAAACCTTTCATTCTCTTCTCTGTTTAAGCTCCAGTTCAGGATGCATTTTTTTGGGAAGTCACTCTGAACTTTTCTCCTGCTGTTTGCATGTCTATTTTTCTCTTGAACCATGACTTTCTTGTGTTTGAACGTTGAGTTTTGTGTAAAAGTTTGACA
>JADRCD010236075.1:2547-14657 GCA_019843815.1 Montemys delectorum
GAGAGAGAGAGAGAGAGAGAGAGAGAGAGAGAGAGAGAGATGCAGTTGAGGCTTACCTTGAATTCCTAGTGTAGTGAGGTTAACCTTAACCTCCTGATCCTCCTTCTCCTGCCTCCTGAGCTATAGAATTGCAGAAATGTGTCACTGTGCTCAGCTACAATGCTCCCTCTGACTCAGCTCACAGCCAGAGTCGGGTGTGACAAAGACTTGCAACTTCATAGATTACTCTCCAAAAGAGCACTGACAAGAATTTTAAAATCAATGTAGTTAATTCGTTATTTTCAGTTTAATATTAGCTTAGTATTTTGGAAACTAAGAAAAAAAGAATGAGATAACCTGAGCCTAGTTCACAGAATGGTTACTGAAGACAAAGAAATAGATACGAAAAAAAGTTCGTCTAGACAATTCTATCTCTGTCACAGAACTTTTATAAAATAACACCTACAACCTCTCACTAATTTTGTTCTTATATGTGGCAATGTTGGAATTTGCTAATTTATACTTTAAATGAGTTTATAAATGGGACTGTTTGCTATGAACCAAAAACGAAATTCAACCTGGGTTACGATCTCAAATGCCCAGTTAACACAACAGAGAAGTACAACATTATAAATTAACACAAGAAAGAAAAATAATCAATTATGAGCAGAAAGCATAACTGGTCTCCAAGTTGCATCAATGACTTCTAAATTCCACAAAATTTTTAGAGTCCCATCAAGCTGTGCTCTGCAGTGTGTTGTCTATTGTCTTCCCAAACCCCCAACCCCATCTAAGATGAGAAAAAGGTATGGTTTGTGAGAACATTCATTTGTGCAAACAAACAATGAAGTCTTCATGTTGGATACGGAATAACTTCTCTGCTAAGATCTAAAAATAAATAATAATTAACTACATATTCTGCATCTGAGAGTCCAAAAGACAGCAAGAAAACCAGCCAAGACTCTCTGGGCATGACAAATATTTAATTGGAGTGTGCTATTCATTCAACATTTTGTTTTCTATTGTTTCTAATAATAATAATCCATCTGAATATCAACAGATTCAATAGAATGTGGATCCAAATGGCCAAGGAAAGTACTCCAATTAAGAATCAAGATTTAGCAGTCATCTAGTCAATTATTTAGCCCTTAGCAAAAACCAACCCAATAAACTCAAAACTTTATAGACATGGCCTTAATCGTCAATACATCCATCATGGTTTGGTTTGGGATTCTGTGAGCCACAAATGTGATGTTCCAACAGCCAGGATGTGACAAGTTGGCAGGAAAATAAAAGGCAGTCATGATCATGAGTACTATAGGTGTCCAGGTGTCAGCTCCCAAGCCTTCACACAATTGAAAATGATTAGAGAATATTCCCCCGATAAAGGTTCAGGGCACAAGATGCTGTTGAGTCTAGAAAAGGTAACTTTTCAACTACAGCTAAGGGAAAGTTAGAGGGATCTAAGTAATAGAAAATAGCCAAGACCGATTTGGAAGCTTCCAATCAAATGTAACAAAGTGCCTTCTTTTTCCTGGGGATTGTGGCCAGGTGAGGGGCCAGCTTATGAAGGCAATCTCTGTGTGACATGATTTATACGAAGGCCCACACAATTGCACACAATGGCATACCAGACAAGCTATATGGCTTTCCAAATGAGATGGTTACAGAATGAGACACAAACACGGTCGTGAGAAGGGACAAATCACAGCCTTCTGCAGTCACAATTCAATGTTTAAGCCCCAGATGATCATAACCAGAAAAGCCAACATTCTAATTACTGTAGAATGAGTGACACATCGTTTCATGCTCTTCTGTTCTCCCGGAGTACACTTTCCCCAAGAGCCCATGGAAAGAGGTTCATGTGCTCTTTTCTCTGGTACAAGATCATTGACAATATCAGCTTTGATGTTTATTATCTCCATTCAACACAATTAGAAAATGACCAAAAAGGAAAAGAAAGATCTTCCATGAACTGGGGCAGGGATTGGCAGCCATCAGTAGTTGTTCCACCTCGTTTCTTCTCCCTCCTCCCTCAACATCCTGTCACAGAATGATGACTGATAAAAGTCCTCTTTATAGTCCACCAATGTAAAGATGCTCTCAAAAGGAAACACAGAGGAGGCCCAGCCTATGTTATACTTGACTAGCATCCCCCATGACAACAGAACCAACAAGTGAACAGTGATAATCTCTGCTATTTTATTGTTGTTGTTGTTGTTGTTTCAAAGAAACATAGATTTCCTTGTTCCCATACTATCAGTTGTTAAGATTTAAATTTGGGGCTAGCCTGGGCTTCTCGGAATCTTGCATCCTAGGCTATCCCCCAATTTAAATTCCTTTCTTTAGCCTCACAAGTGCTGAGACTACAGTGAAGAAGCACCACCTCTGGTAAGGACAGTTACTGACACTGGCTGCAACACTCCTCCTCCAAGCCCTTCCTAAAACAATACTTGAAGTAGACTTTCTTAGTCTCCATGGGAAACTGGCACCATACTTCTCTCTGAAAGCCAAAGCAGCAAATGCTCAAGTCCATTATAGATGATGGAATCATATTTACATGTAGTCTATACACATCCACTTATTTGCTTTAAGTCATCTCTACATTGCTTATAACGCCTAATTATACAGTGTACATATTATGTAAATAGGGTTTGTGACATATTGCGTTATAAATACTAACAAAACAAAACTGATAAGAGCAGATGTAGTTTAGAGAGTCTAAATTGGAGGTTTCCATCAGGCCTTCATTGTGGAAACCCATGGAAGAGGAAGAAGAAAGATTTTAGGAGTCAGGGGCAGGGGAAGAGAGGATACCAGAAGAACATGGCCCACTGAATCAACTAAGCAGGTCTCCTAAGGACTCACAGAAACGGAAGCAGCAAACCCGAGGCTTGCAGGGATCGGCACCAGGCCCTCTGTGTGTGTGTTCTGTCTGTTAGCTCGGTCTTCCTGTGGGTCCTAACAGTGGGTTGGCTGTCTCCGGCTCTTCTGTTTGCTCTTGAGACTCTTTTACTCCTGTTTGTTTGCCTTCTCCAGCTTCGACACGAGAGGTTTTGCCTCATCTTATTGTATCTTGTCTGCTTACAAGATGTGGCTAATGGTCTCTTGGAGTCTTGATCCTTTCTGAAGAGGAAAAGACAGAGAGTCAGTCTGAGGAGGAGGGGGGAAGATGGAAGGATTTATGAGAAGTGGAGGGAGGAGAAACTATAGTAGGGATGTATTGTATGAAAGAAGAATCTATTTTCAATAAAAATAAAAACCTTTTTCTGCCACTGATGGTTAAACACACAAACAGAGAAACATAAGTCCTGAGAACTGACCATGTACACACTGAGGTGCTGGTAGACACAATTCTCTAAAGTAGTCACCTGCCTGCCTCCATAAGAAGATACACCCATCCATACAGAGCTAGAGACAGTGGAGTGGTGGCAACCTACATCTTGGATCACTTTCCTACCTGCCATAGGTTTCAGACCCTGTTGCAGAGTCCTAGGGAGTAGGAAATGATGTTCATGTAAAGGTGCTTAGAGCAGTGTGCATGGTATGCACTCCACTACTGTGAGCAAGTAGGACCTGTCTCCAAAGTGCAGATGAAAAGGTCATTTGATTCTGATGACCCAGTTTACTAATCGCTAGAATTTTTCAAATCTTCATTGTTTCTTTTTATAAAAGTATTCTTCAGGCTGCGTGTGGTGGTGTATACTTTGGTGCTAGCAATCAGTAGGCAGAAGCAAGAAGTTCTCTGTGAATTCGAGGCCAGCCAAGTCTACATAGCAAGTTCTAGGACAGCCAGGGCAACACACAGAAAAACTCCATCTCAAAGGCAAATATAAAGATTCATAGTTTACCAAAGTGCTCATTATTTTGGAGTTTTTCGCAAGGCAATTTTTAAGAAATAACTACTTGCCAGATCCTGAAATAACATCTAGAAACCTAAGAAGGGAAGAAAGAGGTACCCACCATCAGAAAATATACAACCAGTTTGACAAGACAGACATGCACAACCACATGTCTACTCAGGGACACATAACCAATGGGCAACCCCACACAAGAAGATCAGCTTGCCAGGTGTGCCACACAAGCATTACATGGTGATTGTGAAGTCAAAGGTTACAAGCTAATAGGAATATTTGAACCAACAAACTGTGTGTGACAATGCATTTTCTGGTGAGACGAAACACATTTTTCTACACATCCCAGGTAGGGAGCCTATGACAGACCAAAGTTCGGATACTTCCAAAGACCAACTTGGTGAACCAATGAGTTTTATTGGTATAACTTAGAGAAATATGGGTGAAGGGTTACGTACTGGAACAGAGATGACTCAAAGACAGCTGCATCTACAAGGCCCAGCCCAGTATGGGTGACAGCTCACAAAAGCTGGGAACCTGGAGCACACTGCATAGCCTACAGGCAGCTCAACTGCTTGGGAAGTGTCCTCTCCATGTGACTCTGGTCTTAACTGCTTCCAGGAAGCTGAGTTGGTTTTTGCTTCTTCTGGGAAGCTGGTCTGGTCTCAGAATCTTCTTGTTCCTCTGAAAGGGATTCTCAGTAGCTTTCTTGCTTACCCTGGAAGGAAGGGGGCCCAGGGAATTTGGTCAGTTTTGGGAACTTCCTGAAGCTAATTCGAGTTGCTTACATTCCCTGAAGGTTGGAATGTTTCAATCTAGGAGGAAACTATTCACAGTACATATTCACTTCACACTCTTTCTACCTACGGCAGAACTCCCAAATTATATCATACTACTTCAGGTAAAATTAGACTCTTATTTTAAAATAGAACTTCTTTTGTAAAGTCAACATCAACAACATCTCCAACATCTATCCCCTGTTTCCTGGAAACTTATGAATTGTATTGTCATTGAAGAAATGTCACATGTCCTCTATTTGTAATCTGGGCACAGATTCGGCTCTATCCTGGGCAGTGCCTGTGTTTTCTGGTTCTTTAGCAGAGGGCTGGAGTTATTTGGGTGAGCACTACTCCTTTTTGTTGTTTCTCAAACCCTTCCCAGAACACCAGTGTACACACAGTTCATGTTCTGAGATCTTCTAGATCTTCCCTGTGGCTTTTGCTTTCAATTGTCTCCTCCATCCATCCCTATCTGAACAAGCTCCTACAGATATGTTGATGTCTACTTCTCAAAAATCATCCTACACACTATTTGTAAAAGACTTGGAGAATGTTCCTGGCTTCAACAGACATGGGGTAGAGAGGGAGGCTGACAGCTAAATGTCAGGCCACTTTAAATGCATGCCATCCCAGGTCCTACAGTAGTGGCAATGCCCCTTTTGATATCATCATTTCCATGCACAATTATATTAAGGTCTACACCCCACCCTTCTCCAGTCAAAGATTTTCAGACACTCTGGACTTCTTACCTCTCCATCTTCAGGACCCATTCAGGACTAACCTTCATTCATTCTGCCCTCGTTCCTTTCCAGTACATTGGGAAATTACCATTCTGTTATTCGTACATATTCTCTCTTCAGTGGCTTGTAGTATATCTTTCATTCCTGAATCCCCTAACTTCTTAATATTTTAAGGACCTGGTTAATATTTTAAGGAAAGCTTCTAGTTTCTCTTTCAACAAGCCTAGGGACTGCAAAGTGAAAACCCTGGCTTTTCACTACTATTGTCTCTGAAATTAGCTTCAAAAACAAAGTTTGGATTCCAAAATCTCAACATTGTATCCTTTGTTCTTATCTGGGCTCTGCCTCCCCCTGAAGCAATGGATATCATGACTCAACAGGAGAGATCTGTGGTGCTGAGCGGAATGTGGAGAAAGAAAAGTACAGAGCAGACTTGAAATACAACTCTGTCTTCTTGGCCTCCATTTTTTTTTTTTAATTTTAATTCTTAATTTCAAAAGAGCAGAGAGTGAAAAGCCCTGAGCACACCTGTTCTCTAACATACCTTTGCTATCCAGTGGCCTAATGCTCCTAGAAGGAATACAAACTTGGGGGCACATCCCTGAACAGGAAAGCTGCCTCATCACCCTGATAAATGTGGGGTGAGTGAATATCCCAACTTCAGCAGAAAGAGGGCTTCCCACTGTGTGCAGTAAGCAAGATTGTTCTGCAGAGGGGTGAGGATCAGGGCAGTAGGGGAGGCTGATGTGAATAACAGAAGCCAAGGGTACTTTAAAAATCTGTATGACTTCCTGAGGGCCACCATCAAAGACTACCCAGTTGGAGTTTTTAATACCAACCCTACATAATAAGAGCCATTGTTCCAGGCTGCTACAATGCACTAACTGTTATCCTCCCATTATCTTATTTGCCATTATGTGTGAAACGGTTATAGCAAGCCAATTTCCCCTGGTGACCCTGAGGCTCATTCACTTTCTTAAAACCAAAAAGTAGCAGAGGTGGAAAGCAAACACAGTCTCCTCTGTCCCCGGTAGGAAAGCTCTGTTCTTACTCTTTGTTCTTGCGGGGACCAAACCTTCCCTCCCTTTTTCTAGAGTCTATCCCGATCCACAGACTGCCAGTGTCACTAACTGGCACTGGGACAGATGCTGCTATCTGCTGCTGTGGCACCACTTGCTTACTTTAAGTTATATGAAGCCATCAAATCTCCATACCATTATTGTTCATCTATCTTCTGAAGTTCCCTCTCTACTGGGGGAGGAGTGTGTGTGTGTGTGTGTGTGTGTGTGTGTGTGTGTGCACGCGCGCACACGCAAAAATATCTCTTACAGAGGCCAGAGGAGGATATCTATTTTCCTCTCTCATGCTCTGCCATCTTGCTTTACTGGCAGGGTCTCTCACTTCTCCTAGAGCTCATATTTTGTGGCTAGGCTGACAAGCAGCAAACCCCAGTGATCCTCCTGTCTCTCTAGCTGTCAGGATTGGGTTCACCGGCATGTGAGAGACTATACCTGGCTTTTTACATAGGAGTCTAGACCTGAACTCTGGCCCTCATGTTTGCATGTGTGTTCTTAAGTGTCCCTCCAATTTTGAAGACCCGTGTGCTCTTCACAAGATTTCCTCTACTTGTTCGCTGAAGATGACTTCTTTTATTACTTTCCAAGTTCATTCCAGTTGTCTGTCTCAGATTCCCTATGGTCCAGATAGTTGCACCTGAGAACCTTTTTGCAAAACAAAGGCGGGTGCTCAGGACGACTGCCAGTCTTCTCCAAGTTCCTTCGCAAGGACTCTTTTCCTCCCGTTGGGTTGCCTTGCCCAGGCTCCATATGAGGGTCGTTGCCTTGTCTTGTTGTATTTTGTTTCATCCTGTTTCGCTGTGGTCTCCAGGAAGCCTGCTCTTTTCTGAAGAGGAAGCAGAGGAGGAGTGGATCTCTGGAGAAGGAGGGCGTGGGGAAAGGGGAGATGGTTAGGAGAAGTGCACAGAAGAGAAATTGTGGTAGGAATATATTATATGAGAGAAGAATCTACTTTGTATTAAAAGGAGAAAGTTATATATGGGTGCTAATTAACTTTCACTACCTAATAATCTCAAATCATAATGGCTTACAACAGTGTTTGTTTAGCTTACAATTCTGTAGGTCAGCAATTTGGGTTGGGCATGGCTGAGCTTTTCTGGTTTCAGCTGCACTCAATCAGTGCATCTGTGGTCACCTGCCAGTTCAGCTGGGAACTGGCTCTTCTAAAATGACCTCATCATGTACATAGCTGCCCAGCCATGGTCATGGAATAGTTGAGCAGAATCTCAATGGTTTATTTTTAGAACTCATGCATCATCATTTCTGTCACATTCTATTAACTTAAACAAATTTATGGCCAGCCAACAATCAAAGATTCCATAAAAAAGACTATATCTTTTTTGATGAGATATGCTTACTATGTCACAGAATAATACAAATATACCAAAAATTCAAATGACTGTAGTTGTTTGTAACCACACCACCAAAGTATCTATAACTAAATCTATAACTAAAATTAGTAAGATCTACCACCAAAAGTCATGCATATTCATTAAACCCTTCTAAACCATTGCATTTTTTGTTAACATGAGATAAACATTTAATGAAAATGAATTCAGTTTGTCAAACATCCCTCAGACAAACGGATCCTGGCATGAGTTACCCATGAAACCTCATGGGCACATGACAAAATCATTGTCAGTAGAAAGTCTATGTCCTAATAGAAAAAAATAAATAGGTGAATATATGTAATTATGAATATAGAGGTATCCATGGGCTTGCAGATTACATACATACAAGTATCCTAGAGGCAACTGGGAAACCGAATCTCAAAAGAATAAAAAATGTGGCATTCTCCGTCTGTGGACAGATGACACAGAATCCACACCTCCCAGACTTTTTGCTTCACTGACAGATATGGTTTGCCAGGAATGGTATATTTGATGCTAGGGAATATTGACAAAGTACTAAAATGATTCTCCCCATCAACCCCCTTCAGCTACCTGAATGTAATGATCCCAGGTATATTTTTGTCTGTTTTTGTTTGTTTTTGTCAACTATTAGTATTCGTCAATGCTGATTTCTTTCTGGCTCTAAAACACCCAACCACTCAATGTGTTTTTCTATTGTTCTATTTTTAGCACTTAGCACCCCAGAACGCATTTGTTCTCAATATGGAGATATGACTCCCACTTTATTTGACTCAAGCAATTAATCGCGCATCCAATATTTGAAGACTCAGTACTAATCAAATAGTCATGCAATGACTTATCAAGGACCAGTTATAGCTTAGAAGTACTATATAATGGCTAACAAGGCAATCAAAACCCTCTATTTTCTTCACTCTTTATGTCTATAGAAGGAGATTGATATTAAAGAAAGAATTACAAAGATGACTTTAAATTATGTATAATAAATAACAATATAGCAAAATATGAAAACAACACAAGGGACATTTAATTAGTCACATGACAACTGAACAGATATTAACCCCAAATGAATTGCAGAGTTCCAGGGGAAGGGTTCTAAGCTGAGGACATCAAGTGAGGACATCATGTGAGGACATTTATGAGGATATCATGTGAGGACATCATGTGAGGACATTTATGAGGACATCATGTGAGGACATGTGTGGACATCATGTGTGGACATTGTGTGAGGACATCATGTGAGGACATCATGTGTGGAAATCATGTGAGGACATCATGTGAGGACATCGTGTCATGACATCATGTGAGGACATCATGTGTGGACATCATGTGTGGACATCATATGAGGACATCATGTGAGGACATCATGGAAGACATCCTGTGAGGACATTGTGTCAGGACATCATGTCAGGACATCATATGAGGATATCACATGTGGCATGGGTGTGCTAGAGCCTAGCACATTGGTAAAACAGGAAGATGGCCATTGTATCTATACCCAATGAGTGATTAAGAAGTAAAATCATTAAAAGTGGGGCATAAAGAACAAAAATACCCACTCTTCAGAACAAGGCCACCTTTTATCATAGAGAAGCATTTCCCTAAAACATGCCCTATTTGGGATGTGTGAAACACCAAATAGCCTGAGCCTACAATGTTCTGTTTAATTTTCAGTTTGTCATTAGGGGCATCTAACTTCTCAGCCCACAAATTCACTGTCAAATCTGACTAATCCCAGTTTCTTGGGTATTGCCTCAAAATAAAGTTAGATGAAGTTTGACCAGTAGTTAGGATCTAAATAAATTCCTAGTCGAGAAAATGTTTGACAGGACAGACAACAATCTCTCAGAGAAGTGAATGAGGACGCTAGAGGTACACAGATAGACCCTAATTTGTTCAATTTTATCTTTCCTTGAAGTTGGTCAAGTTAAAATGACATGCTTGCAAACCTAGCCCTTCCACTCTGAGGTCTGACTGACTCCCAGGATGTCTAAGGATTCGAGCAATCCCCTCATCTGCATCTACTCTCCAAAAATCGTTCTTTATTTGGAATCTTCTGTTTTAACTTTTCTTGAAATTAGAACTTGGAACAAATGTGCTTTACATGCAATGAAAATATTTGGCTGTTGCTGCATGCAAAATGAAGCTGAAAATCAAAGCTATAAAAACAAAAATAGAAACCTTAAAATCCTGGTTGGGGATACAGCTCAGCTGTAGAGTTCTTGCCTAGTCTCTCTGTCTCTCTGTCTCTCTCTCTCTCTCTGTCTCTCTGTCTCTGTCTCTGTCTCTCTCTGTCTCTCTCTCTCTGTGTCTCTCTGCCTCTCTCTGTCTCTCTCTCTCACACACACACATATACAGGAACAGACAGACAGACAGACAGTCAGACAGACAGAGTCAGAGACAGGATGTCTTCCGCACCCAAGTGGCTTAGACATGAGTTAGAAGTAGTAGGGAAGTAAATCTGGAAGTAGGGCTCAAAATTTTTTTGGGGGGGGTGCTTGGACTTTCTCACTCCATAGCTCAGGCTGGCTTTGAGTTCTAATCCTCCTGCCTTAGCCTCCTTAGTGTTGTGTTGGGATTGTAGGTCTGTGTCAACCTGTCTGGCTTTCAAAGTTCTGGCTTCCCTGAGGCTCACATATTTGTCATTCTTAGAATTGTTTTTCTTCTCCTATAGTCTCTCTAGCAAAAAAAAAAAAAAAAAAAAAAAAAACTTGCAGTCGTTGTTCTCTACCCCCACATACCGTGGGCTGCCCCTTCACAAGCAAGCAGTGAGGTCATTCTGTCCTAAGCTGATGGCTACTAAGATATACCTGTTGTTACCCGTGTCTCAGTCCTTTGAATTCAGCCTCATTTTGCCACACTTACTCTGCATGTGACCCTTTGGTCCATACTGTTTAGTTCACCTGAATTTAAAGCAATCTGCCCAAACTCTTGGGTCAAAAGTGTCCAGGGCCATCCTATTCCCCAGAGAGCCCTTTTTCTGTAAGTCCATACAATGTATTATCAATGACCAGAGTTGAAAGTGTAGCGCAGAATTGAAACACCTTCCAATTCAAGAGCTTAGCTCCCACCCTGGGTCTTGTTATTTTAAACCATCAGCTAAAAGTTGCCCGGAGGTGACTGAGTTTTCTCTGTCCCTGGGGAAGCTGCTGTAAATGGCTGTTCTCAATGCTTTTTTTCGGAAAGTCGCCAAGTTCAGTTTTTGCAACCTAAGTGATTATGAGTTTAAATGCATGCCAGGGGCCATTCAAATTAAAGGCAGGAATGAAAACTTGAAACAGAAAGCTTAAAAAGGAATAGATGGACACACAAGGAAAAGAAAGAACAGAGTCTAAAACAAACCTTGGGTCTGACTTGCTTCACTTCACTCTCTCCTTAGAGGACCAAAGCTTGGGTTCTAATCTCACCCTAAGCAGAGGATTCCAACACAAGCTGGGAGGCACTTCCAGCCTCCGTTCTGTCATAGAGGCTACATACAGACCCATCATCCCCTGCCTGGAGCTTGTGTCAAACCAGCCAGTGTAGCAGCACAGGGAGTAACTCACACTCTGTTTTCCAAAGAACTAATGGAGATGCGTTGATTTATGCCATCAATCACAAGTGTGAGCAACGGCCAAACATGCAAGTTACTTCAGGAAAGAAAAAAAAAAATTTCTCAGGTCACTGAAGTGGCAATTAGCATGTATTGTGAAGAGAATGAAGAGGAGAGGAGAGAGAGAGAGGAGAAAGGGCTGATGAGGTGAATTGCCTTTAATTATCCTTAAACATTTTCTCCTCTTCTTTTGATGCCATAAGACCCCCTGCAGCTCTAAAATAAAATAAGCCTGAGTTTTGTTTCTCTCTTGTAAGTAGGAAGGCAATAGCCACTGTGGAAACATGTTCTTAATCAAAGGTATTAAATTCCTGGCTGCTCTTCTTCCTTTGAAATTGCCTGGCTCGTTATTACCATGGGGAAGAGAAGTCTAGCCACCATTTAACTCACATCTTTGTAAATTAAAATATTAATTACAAAATATGTTATTTTTATCTGATATCGTAAGCTATTAGTTACTGTGGCTGGAGGAAAGAGCACCTTCTTTCATCCTGGCCTAGAGTGGTTCTCCTAAGAAAGCTCTGAGAACATCTTTCTCATTCCTGGAAATCAAATCAGGACATGACATGGGACATTTTTGAGAGCCATTCGAATAAATTAGATAGCAACATCATTTATCTTTTATCTTTTTCCTCTGAGACAAGTGAGCACTCACAGTGGCTGCGTTCACATGCTAGAACCATGTGACCCTGTATGTTCGTCCCTTTGCTGCTCCAGGGA
>JADRCD010236075.1:15057-30182 GCA_019843815.1 Montemys delectorum
AGAGAGAGAGAGAGAGAGAGAGAGAGAGAATGAGAGAGAGAGAGAGAGAGAGAGAGAGATTTTGGTGAGCAGAATATAGAAGCTTTTGAAAACAGAAGGGAGTATCGAAATTAGATAAGAGGACAGCAACCTAAAGTCACATGTCCTCTGAAGAGAGACCCCCCCCCCCAACCTTTCCAGGTTGCTAGATAGAAATGATGGTGATTGGTCTTTTCATTCTCCCACTAAACATCACTGCCCCATCCCCTGAAAAAGACCTTTATCCATCTTTTTGTCTATCTCTCCAGGAATTCCACAGAGCACATGAGAGCTGACAAAACAGTCTTCATTCTTTCATGTACACATGCTTTTGCCCTTAACTACTTAAGAGGTAACTCATAGATCTCTACACTTCGCAGTCACTGGGAGGTTGTGGAGCTTGGCCAGGATCCATGGCCTAACTCCATAGTTTTAAAGACCCGTCTTAACCACCCAAGCCTCAGACTCTTCCTATGAAAGAGCAGGTCATGGCAATGCCTGGTTCTCGGAACACTGAGGCCTAGCAGAAAGTTTTGCCCACATGCTATTGTAAAAAGTTCCCCAGTCCTCTGATTTTGCTGGATGGAATTGAATCCCCCTAAGGTGTTCTGTAGAGCAATTCCCAGGCCAGGTAAGATTGGAAATGTTAACTCCTCAAACCAGCTCTTGCACATACACAGTGTGTTTTAACATATAAAAGTCTCCCCAGCAGAGAAACCTGTTTTAATATATTTAACATGAAGCGCCCTTAGGGACTAGAGTTCTGAAGAACTCCCCACAGGAATGCGAAGAACCTGAATAGAGCAGAGAGAACGCTGGTGCATTTAACACCACAGGCTTTACTATAACGTTACCGAGAAGAAAGGTGATGTAGAAAAATTACATACTTCAGAACCAAAACCTCCCTTGATTTAGAGCTCAGATTAGGAGACTCAGGTCACCAAGGACAAGAGCTGTTCACACAGGGCTCAGCTCTGGCATTTTAGTTTCTAAGGACATGTGCCTGAGGATGCAGAAGACCAGGTTCTGCCTTATTTATTCTTGAACTTCCAGCATCTGACAGTGAAAAAAACTCTTATCAGTAGCCAGGATATTGTAGAGTGAGAAAATGAAGGCCCAATTTGGAAGGGGACAGCACAGAAGGGTCCAAGGGAACACTGACCCTGTACTTAATCCCATACTTAATCCTGTAATCTCTTGCAGGAGACTTCCTCGTCCTCCTGGAAGTGAACTTTGACACCAAGTGAAGAGTGTGCAGGAGGTAATTTTGGAGATGGATCCAAGATGTAAGCAAGACTGAGCAGAGAGGGACTCAGCCTGCAATACGGAGCTAAGGGACACTCATCCAGCTCCATGAGGAGCCCGGCACTGGTGGGATATGCCTCCACTTAGCTCTCACCATGCTTTGCAATTGGTTGTCTTAGTCCAGAAGGTCAGACACAGCAGCCGCAAGACTCATACAGTAGCTGTCCACAACACTGCCCCTGGGGAGTCCATTCTATCCACACAGTTGAATGAGATAGTCTTTTCTTCTTTTTCTTCCTTTTCCCTTCCTATCCTTCCTAGTTTTCCTTCATTCTTGACATCTGTTCATTGTGCACAGTGATGGTTTCCATAAGGATCGTCTTTCTACTTCAGTCTCTCTGGAAGGAAGGAAATGAATCGCGGAGAAAGACAAGGTCAGGCTGACTCACGGTTCTCTGTGTTGCTGCTTTTGAGACAGGGTCTGTCCATGCAGACTGCCGTGGACCGGGTTCATTGTGGGGGGGACCCCAATTTCCATGGGGTGAGAGTTCGGTCAGGTGGGCAATTAAGTCGGCAGATGAAAATCAGACTCGACGCAAGGGTGTGGGAATCTGAATGTATTTCTTAAAAATAGCATCAGACTTTTACAGTCATGGCAAAAGAGAAATGATAACTCTGGTGGCTTAGTAATTAAGGTACATCTGAGGCTACCTGAAACACACTGGGTCTAAAGCAGCCCCCTCTTCTGGACAGGTGCTGCATTCCCCAGGCCCAAGAGCTCTGGGCCTGGGGGACTGCAGACTGCATGTATCTAAGTCCTAGTTCATCTAAATTCCAGTATGAGTCCCCGTCCAAGAGAGAGTCCAAGTTCAAGAGAGAGCACAAAGTGAGAAGCAGGCTTATATGGTATACAGGAAACAGGGTGAATGACAAGAGTCACGTAGGTGGGCCTCAGATGTACCTTAATTACTATTATGGGGCTGCCCTAAAGTATGTGCTTGACCTTTGTTGCTAACTCTGAGGACAAAACCTATCTGGTAAGGCAGATTCCTTGAGAGAAATTCCAAGCTAAGGACATCTTGGAATTAAATTAGGATATATTGGAATCATCGTGCTGGCCAGAAAACTATGCTCAATCTTAGCCATTAACGAATCATTTCTTGGGGTACCTTTATGCCTAAATAAGAGGGCGTGTTGACGATTGGAAAGACTGATCCGGAACACGTCTGAGTTAGGAGATGCCAGCGACTATCCGAATACCCGGGAGGCACAGAACTCCTTTTGGATCCTTAATGCCTCTCATCCTTAATCAGGCTAATCCTGATAATTATAATCCCCGATAATTTGGATATGACTGGTGTAGAGGAGTGGGTGTGGCAGCAGTCCATGCTGGTTCTACCTCCACCTTCTGTCTCAGGCTCCTAAGGAATAAGCCTCCTCCTTAATTAAGCCATTGAGCCTACCTTAATAATTTCTTCTTAAAAATAATATAACTTGTATACATCTGCACATATTTATCATATAGAGATAACATTGGCTTCTAAACCTACTGAAGTTGAATCTACTTGTATGCATTTTTTTTCCTTTTTCTTTATTTTAGCTAAAATGATCATTTGGCCTGTCTAGAATGTTCACAGTATTTAAAGTGAGGAAACATTTTCATGAAAATCTCTTTGAGTGTTTACCATAAAATTAGTTCTCATTATATTTCATGTTTACCCTGAGTAATCTCCATTTGGATCCTAATGCTAACTAACTCTAAAGAGCAGCAGAGAGTGTTAGGTTGACTAGCCAGATATGGGGCACATGCCTACAATCCCTGCAGTCTCAAAGCTGAGGCTGGACAATTGGGTTGACTAGCCAGATGTGGGGGCACATTCCTACAATCCCAGCAGTCTCAGAGCTAAGGCTGGACGATTGTAAGCTCAAGAAGAGATAAAGCTACCTAGTGAGAGCTTGTCTCCAAAAGAAAACAGGGATTTTCTGAAGGTCATGATGAATATTGGAGGGTAGGGTCAAGCCATGAATAACGGCCAGCTTTTAGGGCTAGCTTTCTTGGGATGCTAACGATGCTGTTTTCCCATTATCAAAAAGACACTTGTTCCACAACCTTGCCCACTCTATAGATCTTCAATAAATGAGACTGGCAAAGGATTGAGCTACCCCTGTTGCTTCTCAAATTTGATATTGACTCATTGCAAAATCTCTTCTGCAAAGCCAGGTGTGTCTTCTGCTGCTTAGGTAACAAATGCCCTCTTTTCTAAGCTGATACAGTCTTTCTATTCCAAACACACTATTCCCATAAGCACTAAGCATTTTCCAATCACAGGTAGGGAATTTTCTTCCTCTTATCTCCTGTGGATATGAATTCAGCCAGGATTCCCTGTGTTTTAGGCATTGTGATAATCTATTAGCAATACAAATCATAGGCCTTTGCATGAAGACTCTCACCATTTGTGGTAGGAAAGAAACAATTCAGCAGGCAACTGGATATAGGGAGTTATTCCAAACTGGTCACTACTCAGGACTTAAATACCAGGGAGGTCATATGAGCATGGGAAGCAGAGAAAGCAACTCTTAGCAATCCTACTAGTCAATGGTTACAGTTTACGCTGAGTCATCTTAAAATAAAGTCAACAGCTAGCGCTAAGTACAGCAGAATTGGGTCTCATGTGGCAATAAAGCCATGATAGAACTAATCAAATTCAAATGGGGCCATGAGGGAACACTTTCATTCAGTGTGACCAATGTCTACACCAATATATCCACAGATCAAAGATCTCATGAACTCACACAAGAAGGAAACAATATGAAGATGGAGGGCTAGAAAGTTACATGTACAACTCTCAGAATCCTAGAGGTCACCAGCAAACTAACAGAAGCTGGGAGAACCAAAGACAGTTTTTCCTTGGACAGAGGGACTAAGTCCTGAGGACGCCTATGTCTAGGCCATCGAGCCTGCTGAATCCCCCATGAGTGTTACAAAGACACGTGGAATCAAGGCTCATTCCTGGGTTCTTCCTCTGTTACCACGCAGCCTGTGGAATCCCCAGTGCAACCTGTGAGAAGTTCCTGGACTTAGAATGCTCTACACATCAGCTGATTAGCCATAAACACTGAGCTTCCTCCACAGTCAGCAGCCTGGAGCATCAAAGCAAGCGTGTGTCCTACCACATCAAACGTCAGGAAGCGCTAGCTGAAAGGAGACACCCAGACCAATGCGGGAGACAAGCCATGCGCTGTCTCAAGAATTCTCTGAAAATAAATATCAATGGGCTTTCAGTGAAGTCCTGGAATGCCCTTTCCTGTTCCATATCTGCCCTAGCCAGAAATAGAAGGTGCTGTTTAGTCTGAAGTTGTCACCAACCATCAGGAGTCACAACTCAAGTGGAAGGAAGTGTAGCTCTCAGACCACAAAACCCATATGCTCTTCTGCTTTGTAAAGCAAGCACCCTGGGCCACAACAAAACATACTCTCTTGGAGATGTGCTAAAAAAATTAACAGTTTCAATCCTCTTTGAAATAGCCCCACACCACGGAAGGCACTCTTAACAGACTTCTGTGAGGTCTAGCCTCATGGATATTCTGCCAGACACTTGAGAGGAGGAAAGAAACTGATTCACCAGGGTAACTGTGGGTGTGGAAGAGAATGGAAATTGAATGGAGCTGAGAGGAGGACTGGGAGGGCCTGGGACATGTCTCAGTGCTCCCTGGAGATCTGGAGATACTACATGAATGAGACGAACCACATTAGGAAACAAAACACAGGGTACGTAATAATGAGCTAAAATCAAATCCCAGGACTCTTAGTCTAGTAGCTCAGTTGCTGAGCCAACCTCTGGAGCAGCAGTGTCAAGTTCCTCTTCCCCTTCTTTCTCCTCCTCTCTCCCTGCTCCTTCTCTTCTTCTCTTCCTCCTCCTCCTTCTCCTCCTTCTTCTTGTTTGTTTTTCCATTCTTATTTCAGATATAAATATATGCTTTCTCTTGGGTTTGTTTCTTTATTTTCAGTACATCTTGACCACAGTTTCCCCTCCCTCCATTCCTCCTAGTCCCCCCAACCCCCAATCCATTCTCCCTCCATTTCCCTTCAGGAAAGGGCAAGTTTCCCAGGGATAGCAACCTAACAGCATAACAGGCTACACTAAGACTGACGTATACCCTCAGGTTAATGCTGAGCCACAGAATCCAGGAGGAAAGGGGTCCCAAGAGCAGACAAGAGAGTCAGAGATGCCTGCACTCCCACTGTTAGGAGTCTCACAAGAGCACCAAGCTAACTACCAGAACATATATTCACAAAGACCTAGTGCAGACCTACGCAGGCTGAGTGACTGCAGTTTCAGTGTCTGTGAGTCCCTATGAGCCCTGCCGAGTTGATTCTGTGGGCCTTGTTCTCCTGGTGTCCTCCACCCCTCACTTCTTTAAGCAGATGCAGCTCTGCTTTGAAAGGCTGAAGGGAAAAGGCAACCAGACCAAACTAGACTGAAGCTAAGGAGAGTTAAGAATGACCTTCATGCCCCTGACAAACTCACAGAGTGTCCAAGGAGCAGTGAACTCTGTTTCAGTCACATCGTGGTGGTTACTCCTAGTCAGTGAATTTCCCCTCTCCAGGTCTCCTAGAGGGATTGCCCCACCTCATTCTCAGAAGTCTGTCCAGGTTGTAAGGTTTGTGGTTTATGGCCAGCTCTCTCTGGGGGGCCATATCTGCACACACACACACACACACACACACACACACACACACACATCATTAATTATTCTGTAGTGAATGACTAGCCTTGAGCCACTAAAACACTGTTGTACCAAATTTGCTGTTTTCAGAGACTGTGTCTTCTCCTGGAAGCAATGCTTATTTTTCTCCTGCCTGGGATGATTAAGGACACAACTGTATGGATCTCTCTACTTTTTGCAGTTCAGTGATCAAATCCATGGTAGCCTGCTACTTTTCCACTGAGTCACACCCCTAGCCTGAATGAGTCCCCTTTCCTGTCCAGCATTCTTCTGTAAGTCTTGGTTAGAAACTACAGTAAGACTAGGCACATACCCTGTATCCTATGGATATATGTAATACTATATCTTAGAACACAGAAAATAGCTAAACTGGGCAAGCAACTTGCACATTATTTTGCATAAGCACAGGCATTGAGGTTTTACAGTGCTTGATCTGTACAGATGTTGCCACTCAATGCTTTTAAGAATGTGTTTATGCAAAGTGCATGCTACATATTTCTAGTCTCTAAAGTTGTTCTTTATAATGCACAGTAAAATCTTTTACAATTACAGTACCTTTACTAATAATAGTTTGTCTTAAGAATTCGAAACGTTTCATAGACATCCCATGGGCCTATTTACCACCCTTCTCACCTAGGGACTTTGAGGCTGCAACCTCCCTGCAGGAGTGGGAAGGAAACACCAACTGGTACCTAAGCTAAAAAAGCGATGCATCAGTGACTCAGAAGTTAAGATGTGGGCTTCAGTAGAAGGCTAAGATAGTCTGCTTTCTACCAAAACAGGATTTGTTAGGTAAACCCTGCAAAATCTTTCCTAATTAGAAGACTATGCCCAAACTGCACATTTTATAGTGGAAACTTTTATTGCTAGAACTCAAAATAGATGAGGGTTTTGAGACTATATTCTGGAACATCAGTGACAGAGCCAATTCCTGTCTTGCTCATGTCACCAACTCAAATTGAAATCATAGCAAATGAAAAGAAAATGATAATTCGAAGGGTCTCTGGGTACATGTCTAAGTTAGGGTTTTACTGCTGTGAACAGACATCTTGACCAAGGCAACTTTTATAAGGACAACATTTAATTGGGCTGGCTTAGAGATTCAGAGGCTCAGTTCATTATCATCAAGACAGGAACATGGCAGCATCCAGGCTGGCATGATGCTGGAAGAGCTGACAGTTCTACATCTTCATCTGAAGTCAGAATACTGACTTCCAGGCAGCTAGGATGAGGGTCTTAAAGCCCACACCCACAGTGACACACCTACTCCAACATGGCCACACCTGCTAATAGTGCCACTCCCTGGTCTGAGCATATACAAACCATAACTGTAAAGAAAGATAAAATTTGGCTTGGGAAGTCTGAAAACAGAATTGATCAGATAAGCTTCTTGGTACTTGAAGAAACATGTACAGTAAGCAAGATTATATGTTCCGGTGTTCCCATCTCAAGACTTCTACCTCTACCCAGGAACAGGAAGTGAATATTCAAGAAGCACAGCAGGGACCACGTGTCTTATCACCCTCTCCCCAGGAGTCAGAAATCACACAAGGGGGGGAGATCTATGCTGTTTTAGAGTTCTACATATTGAAAGGGAAGAGTGGAGAGAGTGGGAAAAAAAGTCAGGTTTGGGGACCAGCCCATCCCGAATGAGACTCTAACTCACTGTGTAAACTCAAATAAATTGCCTCGCCCACTGAAACCTCACTTTTCCTCATTAAAAATAAATAAAAATAATAAGAGCAACAGTATTTACCTGGTGGCTGTGAAGATTTGAAATCATGAAGGAAAAGCAGCTAACGTGTTTCCTGGTAAATACCAGATGTTCAGTGGAAGGCAGCTATTATTACAGCTAGAATATTAAATTACGTTTGCCATCAGCATAGACTTGCAGAAAATGAGATTCAGTTGTATTTATGCCCAAAAGCAATTTGTCCCCTATTAAAAAGATTTCAAATGTCAGCAAACAAAAGGGGAGAAAAGTCTTATTTTTTATGTAACAGAAAATGATACATAAAAGCTAAGTGGCTGAAAGGTTAAAACTACATTAAAATGAATAAATCAATTGCCAAGTGCAAGCTGTTGATATTCTGTCCTCTCCAGTTTTGTTCTATTTTACCCAGAAAAACATAGTAAAAACAGAAAATAGGACAGACAAGAAGAAAAGAGAACAACCCATAGAGAAGAAATCTGGGAAAAAGTGAATGAAGACATCGTAGTGGAGCTTAGTAAACAGTTAAAGACAAGTTTGCAGAACTTGTGTTTTATATGTTTTTCTATTTCCCCATATTGAAATACCATGATACTAGATAAAATATGAAAGCATTTTAAAGACTTTATTGTACAAGCACGCCATTAAGGAGTCCATAGAAATAAGAGCATAGTAATAGGACTCAAGCAAAGTTCATTACACACTTGCCCTTTGCTTTGAGAAATCTTGTTAAGTGTGGAAGTCTAAGTTCCACCTTGGCAGATACAGTACAGCTAGGAGACAGAAGATTCAACCTAAAGTTGTCCCAAATACAGTGCCTAGAAGAAGGTATGTGTGTTGAGTCACTATGAAAAGTGAACACCTTTAATGTTAGGAGAAAACAAAAAATAAAGCATTCTGTGTCAGTTAAAATGATTTAAGATGTGATCTTAATTCTAGATTGATTAGAGAAGAAATGATCCCAGACAGTAAATACAGCTGGCCCATAGACAGGTTATTGACTAAATATGTATTCTTTATAGGACAAAAAGTCCAAAAGAACATAATTTTATTGAATATAACATTTCAGTGTTGGTAATGTCAAGGGTAAATGTCAAAAGAAATAGGAGTTTTCTTTACAAGAATTAAAATTTAACCCAGTCCTTGGAGAATATTATGGAATGCATAAGGAAAATATGCCACCCACTGTGGAAAAAAAAATCACAAAATACATCAAAAGAGAAGATACTATGAATAAGAATCAAGCAAAACGACATAAATAAAATATACTCAAAAGGGCCCCATAAGCTCACAGCCATACACAGAATGTGAAATGAACCACATCGATCTGTGTAAATTTCAAAAGCATGAAAATAAGATCATTGTAATTGTTCAGGTACAAGAATAAGCAGACATATTGCAAAAAGAACCAAAGTTGAATTCATAGAAATTGAAAATTATAATTATTTAAGTTAAAAGAATCAATAGAAAGGAAAATATTACTGAGAAAATTAGTTAGTGAGAAGATAAATGTTTAAAAACTATGAAGAGTGCCCTTAAAGGAGACGTGATATAGAAAATATACTCAGAAATAAAAATAAAATAAGACAATCTGTTCTCATTTCCTTCTGTTGTTCTGATAAAACGCTTGACCAAAAGCAACTTAGACAAAGAAAGGATTTCTTTGGCTTACAATTCCAAGTCACAGTCATGAGTAAAGGGAGTCTGGACAGGAGCTTGGAGGAAGAATCCATGGAGGCACATGACTTGCTGGCTCGCTCAAAAGCTCATGTCCCACTAGCTTTCTTCTGCAGCCGAGGACCACCGACCTAGGGAATGGTGCCCACCCACAATAGGCTGAGCTCTTCTATATCAAGACAAACCCTACAGGCATGCCTACCAGACACGTTGACTTAGACACTCTAGGAAGCTTTTCTCTAAGAACACCCTAGGCTGTGCCAAGCTGAAAATTAAACATCACATCAGAAATTGTGAATGAATTAAAAGAAGAAAACAGAAAAATGCCAATAACCAAACACACAAAAGCTGGGATATTCCAGAATCAATGATGCAATAGCAATAATCAGGTAAAAAAAAAAAAAAAAAAAGTCTCAAAAATCCCCCAAAGACAAAATCATAGAGAAAGCACCCTTAGAGAGCTGAAAGGAAACTAGACAGTACTGAGATTCCTTTAAGGAATTGTAAAGCTTGCATACAGCCAGAGAAAAATGGAGATTCACTTACAAAGAATAAAGGTGATTAAAGTAATGGTTTATGTCTCTATGTCACGGCACTAGCTGAGGCCAGAGATGCTGAAACAATGTTTCATGTTTTCAGAGAAAACAACTTGCTATGTACATTTTTTGTTTGTTTCTTTGAGACAAAGAAGCAAATTTTGAAGGACTGAGTTAGAGGAAGGCACATCTACGATCTGAAAACCAAAAACCCTGAGATTTGGCGCCCAAAGAAGATCTTCGCTAAAGGAAATAATACAGTATCTTCTGGAAATACTCATTTGCCATATCCATAAGTTCCTCTTCGCATTGTTCATCAGTCTGGGGGATCACTCCTCATCCACTGTGGAAAGTATAGAAGGAAATAATTCAATAGTCAAGAGCTAACTGAGGACACTGATTGTTAAATGTGTAAGAATTGATGACATAGAATCATTAACTGCAGATTAACTGTTGAATTGAACCCAAGTATATGTATGTGAAAGAGAGAGACAGAGACAGAGACAGAGAGACAAGAGACAAAGACAGAGAGACAGAGAGAGATGCATGTGGTGGGATGTGGATATGTGCATTTGTATACGTCAGAACCTCAGGTGTGATGTCTTCTGTGCCTTTCTGTTTTCACTGATCTAGCTACCAAGTGTAAGTTATTCATCCAGTCTGGACCTACATACCATGTGTCTATACTAGGATGAGAAATGTGCCTCCACACCTGTCTTTTCATCACTTGGATGCTGAGGATTTGCACTCGGGTCTCACAGTTGGGAGAAGGGTCCTTTACCAAATGAGCTTTCTCTCCAACCTGAGCTGAACCTTTTTTAATTTCTGTCTTATCAGATTAAGGGTGGTCCTCAGGGCCACATGCACGCTAGGTGATCACAGTGCCACTGATCAACATCTCCGACCCCCCCCCCCGGGGGGCATTTCTTTTATGTCTCTTCAACTCTTTCTTTTAAGAAGGGCTGTGAATCCAGGCACAGTTAGGCTGTCCCTTAAACAAGATGTCAAATCAATTGATTTCACAGTGTCACACAGCTGTCACCTAACATCGCTAGCCTTTCTCTTCCCACCTGAGAAATGTGACACATACTCAACCCATGAGTACAAAGCACAAAGCAATTCATGTCCGTAGGAGAAAATAGGAATTATTGATAAGTGATCATGGAAGCCAGTAAGTAATTCTTCAGTCTGGAAATCCTTTAATAAGGCTTAACATGGTGCTAACAGATTGTCCTCTGACTCTGATGAGAAGCCAAGAGTACAGGTGAGCTCTGGCGTCTCCGTCCTTCCTACTTTGCCTCACCTTCCTTCAGAGAACATACTCCTAGGTAAACAAGTTGCTTGTAAACTTTTCTTTAGGTTCTACATCTTGGAGGCCCAGAATAATGTAAAACTTGCCATTTGTGATAACGGGTAACTAATTTATTGAAGGTGAAGGAATCAATTAATAAACAAGGTCATAAGTATTCTAAAAACAAAGGGAGATAAGGTGATATTTTGATCAGGACTCTAGAGAAATGAACTATATATTATATTATATTATATTATATTTATAAATAACATAGAACATCTGAGATTAACTTGCATGGTTATTGTAGTTGAGAAATCCTATGATCTCTCATTATAAGCTAGACACCCAGGAAAAGTATTTGTGTGGTTCAATCTGACTCCAAGAACCAAAAACCAGAGAAACCAATGATCCAGAGTACATACAGCCCAGAAGGTTATGAAGAATCAAGGTATCCTGACTCAAATCCAGGAGGCAGAAAGGAGAAATGGGTTTTGTTTCCCCTCTTTGTTTTTTATTCAAGCCTCACTGGATCGGATCATGCTCAGTCACACTGTGGGCAGAGGGGAACCTACTTTATTGAGTTCATCTGTTCAAAACCTGGAACTGTCCAGAAACATCCTCACAGATACCCCTAGAAACAGTATTTTGACTCTGCTACCCCAGGAGTCCACATGAACAGCATGAAAGGAACCATCAAAGTCAAGGAGTTGGTAAGAATTTAAGCTCTCTAATGTCCTTTTACAGTGTGAGCAATGAGCAAAATAGGAAAAACTTCAGACTGACTCAGTTAAGTGTTCCTGTTAAAATATGTATGAAATCACTGAAGAATTAGAGTTATAAAGCATAAGATTTCCAAACATGGTAGAAGGTGAAGTAGAGGGGAGAGTCGGAGACACGTCCAGTGCAAAAAGAAATGAAATGGAAAGCATAGAAGTGGAAAAACAATTCAAATAGATCAAACATAAATTAGACAAACTCCTCCAACAAGATTACAGTATCAGTGTGGAAAATACAATCCAGCTGTTAAGACGAGCTACAGCTGAAGCCTAAGGCAGAGGAAGAGGCAGACAGAAAGTGAAATTGGAAGCAAGGTGGGAAGCAGGTGAGAGCCAGGGATTCTCCTTGCTGGTTTCTAATGTCAACACCCAATTGTTTCCCACAATGTCACCCAGTTACTGAAGAAAGACCAGGATCTTTCTCATCTTGTGTATCCAATGGCCAGCACAGCAACAAGACAATGTCTACCGAATTCATGAAGTGAAAATTAGACAGGTGTGCAATCCATCAGACACTTGTTGAGTCTTCTCAAAGGAAGCAGTGATATTTCACATAACTTATGAAGATTGATTTGTTCTGGTATTTCTATCATAATAAATGGTTTTCTTTCTCCTTAGAGAAGAGCATCATGCATAACTCAACCTAGAAAATATCTAGATGTGAGGTCATTTGTGAGATGAAAGACAGCCTTCCTGCCTGCCTTCGTGCATTTATTCCATGTGTATTTATTTACCCGATCACTGTCAGATTCTCCGTGGGCACAGGGCACATGATGAAAATTAGATAAACATGATCCTTGTCAGTTTGGAGATTGCAGACCAATTTTTGTAAGGTAAATCTGCAATCAAAGCTACTTTAATGTATGTATTATACATGCATCTTAATACAGTTTAAATTTTATTTCCCTTAGATTATTCTTCTTTTAGGAAATTCCTTGACTGCAAAATAAAATTTCATCTTGTTTTAACTCTATTAACTAGATAACCCTGGGCTCATAATTCAGTCAGTCAGATCCTTCGCTGCTGAGGAGTTCAGGTTTCTTATCTCTGAATTTGAAAATAATCCTTACCTCTCATTGTGACCGTTACCTAAGATACTGTGCCAGGTGTGCTGATGTTTAATAAATGTCAGTTTCCTAAGAATCAAATCATTCCTTCTATGCCCAGAGTTAATATGTACCATGTCCCATTTGTAAATATTAACCATTATTCATGGCAGGCATCAAGTTTCAGAGAAAGGGAGCTGTCTAGATGGGGCAAGACTACTATTTATTAGAAGCAGGTTTTGAGGCCGAATCAGACATGAGATGGATGCATACCTGCCTCTGTTTTGTATCTGTTACATATCTGTTACATAGCTGTTAGTCTGTGGCTATGGTTTGAATAATCTACTAGGATTTTCTTGCAATAATGCTTACATTATATTCTGTATAGCTAACTTAGATAATTGAAGGTTTTGTCCTCTACACACACACACACACACACACACACACACACACACACACACACACACCAGGGTATCTGACCTACTCAAGACTTACAAAACGCTGTTTGACCATTGTATCCAAGCTCTCTATCACCACGGCAGATGGAGAAATGTATTGCTGGATATGCTGCAAAAAACTAAAGGCTTTGAAATTAATAGAGAGACCTGGTTGTTATAGGATACAACTATGCCTAATGGGCTATTAAAAGTGATTAATATATGTACCATTGGGCCAGCAAAGAGAAGGGCCGTGATTGTGCATAAAAACAAAAAATTAATTTGACTTATCATGACAACAGAAAAGGTTGATCCGAGTTACCACACATTGACTCTGAGAAGAGGCTTTTACCCTTTTTATGAGATTCTAAAAATACTGCTGTTGGTTTTTTTAAGTGCCAAAAGCCCAGGGTTTCTTAGAATGAGCCATGTCTTTGGTCTCATTGCACTGGCTCACTCTTTCTTTTACTGGTGAGTGGTATCGTGCCTTTCATTCACCATGCCAGAGTTCTCAGCAGCATCAGAGAAACATTAAACCAAGCCTTTGAGAAAACACTAAAGTGCTAAAGATGCTGGGAGGAAAGATGCTTTGTAAATAGGGGAGTTTGTTATTAATTACTGTTATTCCAATGTTCATTTCCCACTTTAGGCAAACAATACAGAAAGTCAGTTTTGCTTTCCAAAACAAACTAAAGAGTCTTGAAATCCTGCAAAGCTTTGTCTCTCTGGTCCTCTGTATGCAGGACCACGTATGAACAGAAGATTTCTTCCTGCTCAGCAGCTGTGAGACGAGCCGTTAAATCTCTCGGATAGTTTGGATGCATTAGTTGTTGAATGGGACATTTTAAAATTGGTCTCTTTTTATTGTTTCTTTTAAAACATTCCCATCCTAGCTTCATCTGTAACACACATTACTTCTTCCTTCACAACTTAAAGATTGCCAGTCAAGTAGTGGATATTTCTAGAAACCATGCATGACAGAATATATTGTATAAATACTTTTAAAAAAAACATAAAAATGTATTTCTCTCAAAAATTAAAATCATTAATTAAATATTTTTGATATTTGGAAATAGTTAAATATCTCTGCTTATTAGTGACTGTTTTAGAATTCCAGTAGGAACTAGTTCAAACACTATGGAAAGTAAGTAACATGTAGAGGTTATCTAACTATAAATACTGCCTGTCACAGGAAGCTACTCTGTGGTAGGTGGGGGATTTCATAAAAAGCTAAATTATCTATTTAGAGATCCTTCCACTGACTTCAGACTTCCTTCTCTGTCACACTAACACAAATAGCACATGTGCACATTCACAAGAAAGGAAGGAACTATATTTCTGTTTTTTTTATATTTCTGTTTATTATGTGCTAGATTCTCGATATATTTATTTTAGTTAAGATTTACCAGAACCTTAAAAGGCAGATATTATTCGCTGCATTTCACAAATGGCTGACGTCACATGAATACTATGTGGTAGAGTTCACCCACAAATATGACAGTGAGCAATCTGAGATCTTAGCAGGATTCATTCGTTCATACATTCATCCACTTTACTAAAAGTTGTCTGTGTTTTCTATCATTTACTGGGAGTACAAATACTTCTCAAATCCATGTCTACACATCCCTCCTTCTTTCTTCTCTGTTGTCTATCTATCTAT
>JADRCD010236076.1:2250-29093 GCA_019843815.1 Montemys delectorum
GAGAGAGAGAGAGAGAGAGAGAGAGAGAGAGAGAGAGAGAGAGAGAGAGAGAGAGATTTCTATCCACCAAGCAGTCAGAAAAGTTGTTTGGAGTGGGCTGAAGAACTAGCTTCCAGCTTTAACAAAGTTTTAAGTAAGGGTAAAGGACAAACTAAAACTTCTTTGTGTTTGCACCCCATTATTCCCACCTGCTTAACACTCCATTGTACACATGAAACCCCGGTTAGCATAATCTCTTACAGATGGAGAAACCTCAATAAAGGCCTTTAAAGAAGGAAGAAATGCCAGGAAATTACTATCTCAACACAAAGGGAAGCAAAAACCAGGCAGCATTCTCATGGGTAATTTCTAGCCCACTTAAATTTAAAATGACATTAAAATTATCATTCTGCTTATTTCTGGGGAATCTAAGTTCCTCCCACGCACCCAGTCCTATATATTTAATTCCTGAACAAACAATTTTGCCTAACCCCGCGGTCCAAAAACTCAAATTATGAACTACTTATTCCATCCAACCAAAAGCTTCCAGAACACAGAATGGAACCGCTTGCTGAAGTGGTTATTATTATTCGAATAATATTGACGTTCATCTCCACTGGGGATTCCCCTTCAGCTCTTCTCAGAGTTAAGTTAGAGTTCCGACTCTTAAAAGTGGGTGATGGGTGGTTTCCTTGGCAGAGAAGATGCTGACAAGCAAGGAAAGCGTAAGGCTTTCAGGACTCGGGGCTCTCCGCTTAGTCTGGAGGCTGGGTCGTGTGGCTCAGTGTGGCTCAGAAGGACAATGCGTGGCCAAGAGACTGAAGCTGAGTGGCTGGAATGCATTTTCTAGGAGACATCTGAGGAAGAGGAGCTTTCCCCAGCCTCTTGTCAGATTTTCCTCCCTTTCAGGAAGGGTCAACCGGTCAGGCACACAGCTCTGTGAAAGAGCTCACCTTCCACTACTGAAAGCCAGCACTGGCTAGGTGAGAAGGTGCGTGCTTTCCGTCCCAGCCCTAGGGAGGCTGAAGCAAACAGATCTCTGTGAGTTCAAGGCCAGTTTGATCTACATGGCAGGTTCCAGGCCATCCAGGATTGCACAGTTGAAGGTGCCTCTGGGGTGTTTGGGTGGTGAGATGGCTCACTTGGTGAAAAAGCACTTGTTGCCAATCCTGACAGCCTGAGTTCAATCCCTGTGACCCGTGTGGTGAAGAGAGAGAACTCAGTCCTGTAAACTGTTTGCCGACCTCCTCTACCCACATGCTGTGGGGCGCAACTCTCCTATGCATAAAGTACATAAGTAAATGTAATAATAAATAGGTACATTTTTTAAAAACTTTTATTGAATTATGATGAAAAAAGTTACATGATTTCAATTTGTCTGAATTTGTTAACATTTAAAAACATATTTTAAGTAAATAGAATTAAATCACATTCTTGTTTCCCTTTTGTACCCCAACTCCTCCCAGAGACCCCCTCTTCAATACCTACAATATCTTTTTTGTCATATTCCTTAAAATTTATAAAATATTATAACAATAAAAATGAGTATTATAAAAGTTGTTTGATATAAAACAATCAATTTAACAGTCTTATGTAGATGCTTGTCTACAGCAATACTGAAAATACATATGTTTTTCTCAGTATAAATTTCAAATAACTCCAAACATATTAACTGTATATTTCAAAATAATACATCACTACTAGTATTTTCTTAAATGAACGTAAATATATAAAGTCTTTTTCTTTGTTTGTTTGTTTGTTTTGTATTTAGTAGAGTTTAAAATCTTGGCTCTTTCTGTAGTACAAGCCTAAAATAAGAACAATTTTTAGACATTGGATTTCATTGTAATAAGGCTGTATTTCAATGACCCTCAAATCACCGAAGGATTTTACCTCCATTGTAGCTAAGCTGAGAGTTGACAGTTCTGCTGCGCTAAGGAATGAATTGTAGGCACGATTTTTGGATATATACTTCCTACTATAGTCAAAACTATTTGACTTCAGTGAGTGACTTTATTCTCAGGCCACAGAGAACAGGTTACATTCATTTAAGAAATGGTGTGTGTATTAAGATAGTCTATCCATAAAGTCATTCACCAACTGTTTCAATGAACAATAGTTCTCTTGGAGGGTGGCACAGACATTAGGTGTGGGTAAGAATCTGGTTCATTGGCTGTGATAATTTGAAAAAGCATTCATCTCAGAGAAAGAGTAACTTGTAAAGTCCTCTTCTTCAAACTTGATACAAGAGCTACAAATGTCAAGCAAAGCATTCAGTCTCACTCTTTGTTGTTCTCTTTCCTACAAGCCACCTCCCAAGTGAATTGTCTATGTCTCCCTTGGGTATATAAATACTTTTGAAGTATATAAGCTGTTCTGAAAACCATAGTATAGTGTAAAAACACGAAATAAACAATACTACTAATAGAGAGGCTGAGATAGGAGAAGCATGATTTCAAGACCCTTATGTTGTACACAGCAAGACACTGTCACAAGCAAACAAGCTGAAAGTGTATATAGATTGTACAATATTGGATCTATTTCTCCAATTACCAAATTAGAGAGAGACCATTGGATGACAATCAACAAATTTCTAATTCCTCATATTTTTGGATTTCAATCACTTAGGATATGTTGGTAATACTAATTTTCATATTAATATATTAAGAAAAGGTAATTGTCACTTCATGTTGTTTTTGTTGTAAGAGGTGGAATTAGATTTGTGTAGATTTGTTGAAAGATTACTTTCTTGTTTCTTCTAGGGTGTAGTTTTGCTCTTTATGTTGATGTTTTCCATCTATTATCCTTTGTAGGGCTAGATTTGTGGAAAGATAGTGTGTAAATTTTGTTTTGTCATGGAATATCTTGTTTTCTCCATCTATGGTAATGGAAAGTTTTGCTGGATATAGTAGCCTGGGCTGGTATTTGTATTCTTGTAGGGTCTGTATGACATCTGCCCAGGATCTTCTAGCTTTCATAGTCTCTGGTGAGAAGTCTGGTGTAATTCTGATAGGCCTGCCTTTATATGTTACTTGACCTTTTTCCCTTACTGCTTTTAAAATTCTTTCTTTGTTTAGTGCATTTGGTGTTTTTATTATTATGTGTTGGGAGGAATTTCTTTTCTGGTCCAGTCTATTTGGGGTTCTGTAGGCTTCTTGTATGTTCATAGGCATCTCTTTCTTTAGGTTAGGGAAGTTTTCTTCTACAATTTTGTTGAAGATACTTACTGGCCCATTACATTGGGAGTCTTCACTCTCTTCTATACCTATTATCCTTAGGTTTGGTCTTCTCATTGCGTCCTGGATTTCCTGGATGTTTTGGGTTAGGAGCTTTTTGTTTTTTACATTTTCCTTGACTGTTGTGTCAATGTTTTCTATGGTGTCTTCTGCCCCTGAAATTCTCTCTTCTATCTCTTGTATTCTGCTGGTGATGCTTGCATCTATGACTCCTGATTTCTTTTCTAGGTTTTGTATCTCCAAGGTTGTCTCTCTTTCTGATTTCTTTATTGTTTCTATTTCCATTTTAAGATTCTGGATGGTTTTGCTCATTTCCTTCACCTGTTTGATTGTGTTTTCCTGTAGTTCTTTAAGGGATTTTTGTGTTTCCTCTTTAAGAGCTTCTAGCTCTTTACCTGTGTTCTCCTGTATTTCTTTGAGGGTGCTATTTATGTCTTTCTTAAAGTCCTGTATCATCATCATGATAAGTGATTTTATATCTGAATCTTGCTTTTCTGGTGTAATGGTGTGTCCAGGATTTGCTATGGTAGGAGAATTGGGTTCTGATGATGCCAAGTAACCTTGGCTTGTGTTGTTTATTGTCTTACTCTTGCCCCCTGACATCTGGTTATCTCTAGTGCTACCTGCCCTTGCTAAATCGGACTGGAGCCTGTCCTTCCTGTGATCCTGGTTGTATCAGAACTCCTCAGAGTCAGGCTGTCTCTGTGATCCTGTGATTCTGGGATCCTGTGACCCTGGACTTGTTAGAGCACCTGGGAGGGCAACAGCTTCCTCTGGGTATTGTGGGACTGGCTGCAGAGCTTGTGCCCAAGGTCTGCTCAGGACACCAGCCAAGAGAGAACGGAAGGAACCCGAGCCACTCTGCTGGTGGAGTTCCTGTGTGCCTGGTCCCGCAGGTCCCAGTTACTCCCGGTGTAGGGACAGATGTTGGGTCCTCCTCACCTCTGATCCTGAGAGTGTCAGAGTGCCTGGAGCTTCCTCTGGGTGTTGTGGGACTGGCTGCAGCACTTGTGCCCAAGGTCCACTGAGGACACCAGCCAAGAGAGACCGAAGACCTGCAATCCCAGCACTTGGGAGGTATGGAATGGAGGGGCAGGGGCTCAAGATCACCCTTAGCTAGAAACTCAAAGGCCAGTTTGGGATTCAGCCTGAGACCCTGTCTCAAAACAAGGACACTACCCACCTAACCCAAACAGATAAAAAAAAGAGTTCTGCCTTCCATATTTTCTTTCTGGTTAAAAACTAGAATATAAAGCTGGTAAGCCTCTCTCATGTATTCCAGACTGTAACATGGGATTAGTCAATAGGTACATTTTTATTGCAACTTTTAAAAAGAAAAAAAAAAGGTCAAGGGTCTGGAGAGTTGGGTCCTAGTACCCACGACCATGGCTCACAACTGCCTGTACCTTCACATCTAGTGCATCCAGTGCCCCCTCCTGGACTCTGAGGGTATCTGCACAAACTCATGCACACACGCACACACACACACACACACACACAATTAACAATAAAATAAATATTTAAAAAAAAAAGATAGAGAAGGCAGGAGTGGTAGTGCTTTAATCTGAGTACTTGGGAGGCTGAGATAGAACTCTGTGAGTTTGGGCCAGCCTGGTCTACATAGCAAGTTTGAGGACAGTCAAAGCTATGTAATGAGGTAGAAGGCAAAAGAGGAAGACAAGAGGTGTCAACCTTTGGCCTCCACACATACTGGCACACACAAACACACAGCACACATATTCTGCACACACACAAAATAACTCATTATTTTATAAAAAAAAAAATGTTAATAATACAAAGTAAAAATAATGTTGTCTTGCTTTGGCCACTAGAACAAAATGAAATTAATGAAGCTGGAGTTCCCAGCCTGGGCCTCAAAGAAGCCCTGGGCAGTGCAGGGTTCTGATGCCTCTGCCATGGGAATGTGGCCAGGATGGCTTGCCAAGGATGGGAGACACATAGAGAATCACTGGATCACCTAGGGGCCCAGCCAATAGCCACAGACCACAGATACAGGACTAACCCTGAGGGAGCAGCAGGACCCTCATGGGGCCACTCTTAACAGAGCAACGAACACATCACACGTTGCTAGACTCCTGCAGTAGTTGGTTTCTGTACAGCACTAACTACTACAGGATAGTATGAAATGTTTTTAAACACAAAAGAACTAAGCAAATCCTAAGAATTCTATAAATGTTAATGAACATTCCCTGAAGCAGGCATCTCATAAAATGTTAGTGGCTATGCAATTTGACACAGTGAGGGATCACATTCTGTTTAAAATTATCAGTGAGACTTGTCACTCAAGGGCACTGTCCAAACAGATATGCTTAATATCACAGGTAGCAAAGGTCAGCTCCCTCCCTAAAACGCCAATCTGAGTGAAGGTCAAAAACAATAAGAACCTCCCAGATCGCAGCTCTCTGGAATTTGTGCCTCTGAGAAGTTTGAGAAGTTCGCTTAGCCTTGCTGACTCAACATTCACACTCCCTGTGATGAAATAGCCAATCACAGCTAAGCCCTACTTAAGCCCAGATCAATAGTTCAACTCTGAACCAGGACAGGTAGCCTGCGCTGTGTGACGCAAACATCCTTTGGGGGAAATAATGTTTGGTGGTAAAAGCCTAGACAATTGCATCCGTTTTCCCAACGGATGACGTTTTAATGTCAAGCTAACCCATCCAAAGGCAGACGCGGAGATGCGTAGGGCTCGTTGTCTCTTTTGCATGTTTCGTCTCGTTCCACTCTGCCATCTTTTACATACCTAAGTTTTTCTTAAAATTCAATACAGCCCTCAAGACAACTTCTCTCTACAAATCTACTTAGATGATCAAGAGTCTGTTCCGTGTCCCTGCAAAGAAGGCGTGATCAAAGGCTTCAGAGCTCTGAAGGCCAGTGTCCTTCTTCTGCCTCTTGTGATGGTCATGATTTGATTACTGTAGCAAGGGAGCACTTGGCCTGACTCGGGGTTTCTCTCATCATTAAAGTCTACACTTAAGCTTGAGGAGATGCCTCAGTGAGTAAGAGGCCTCGACCTAAACTCAAATCGCCAACATTCATGTAAGAATATGGCATCTTATTATGTGCATGGCTGTGTGCATCTGTAACCCCACTGGACAGGGCCAAAGGAAGAAGGGCCTCTGGGGCTTGCTGGCTGCCAGTCAGCCTGGAAAACTGCATTCCAGGTTCAGTGAGAGACCCTGTCTCAAAGGAACAAGGTAGACAGTTATAGAGGAAGATACCTGGTGCCCCCCTCTGGCCTTCAGATGGCCACCCACACACATACACTCTGATATATAGTCACCAAAGAGATGTGTACGCTCGTACATACATTCACAGAGATAGACACTTATTATCAACACACCACAAGTGTGTACCTTACCCATGGGATGAACTAAAGTTAGCACAATGGGAAACATGCATATGATAAAGTTTCCTTTATACTTGGGCAAAGTCTCATAGCTCTCTGGGTTGCGGAATTATCTGTAGTTCCTCTTCTGGGAGCATAAAGATTATTTAGTTTCAAAAAACCACCAAAATACGGTCCACAGTGATAAGGACTCATGCGCAAAAGAAGAGAAAGCTGGGTGATTTCCCACGGCCCCCAGGGACTATCGACCTCCTTACCCTTCTGTAGTAAATAGTGATGGCTGGCTTCTTTGTTGGTTGTTGGGTTTTTTTTCCCCCCGTTTGGAAATTCAACTCCATGGGCTGATAGGTGACAAAATATTCAATACATTATAAACCCGTATCACTAAATCAAAAACAAAACTATAGATTCTGGTCTCTGAAATCAAACTGACTGGTGAAGATCATTTGCCCCTGAAATATTACAGTGGTGCTCAGTTTAGTATAAAAAAAAAGAAAAAAAGAAAGAAAGTAGTTTCGCTCAGCAAACCCCAGTTGGAAGGCAAGATGTTCAAAAGGAAAGTTTATATCCAGCCCTAGGGATAAATTAAATTTTATGGGGAAAATATGCATTATTACATGCTTATCTGTTTAACATATTATTCTTCTCTGCATCTGTGTAATAAATATTTTTAATCATACATTTTATCTCATGTGTGGTAATTTGATTCTCCTCTATTGGCCCAAACATGTACAATTAATCATGGCACAGAGAAAGGCTTTCAAACCCAGATTTTAAAAGTTCTCATGTGCTCTGCAGAGGGGCAGCCCATGGAAATGAGTGTGGTTGGCGAAGGGGAATAATTCAAATTCTATTGTCCTGAAGGGTAAACATCGACCCATCTTGCCCCTCCCCATCTCAACGCTTTACACAGCAGCTTTCAGTTTTCAGTACAATGTCCTTTGCATTTGACCCAGCGCCAGGAAGAGGGTCTTACTCTGAAGAGCTGGCCTCCAAGTACATGTGGTTTTTAGAAATCAGATTTAGAAGATGTGATGGCTAAGCTTTGTTGCCAACTTGTCCGGACTTAGAATTACCTTGGAAATACGCTTCTGGGAGTTTCCCGAATGGTTTCATGAAGTATCTCATGGAAAGTACCTAATACAGAGAACATGGAACTCAAGGGCTGTAAGCGTATGTGAGATATCAGATATCTGCATATGTATGCAGAGCACTGAGTTATTTCTGTCTTTTTTAGTTATGTAGGGGGTGTTGTACATGTGAATACTTGTGGATGGAAGAGAGGAGGGGTCTTCTGGAGCTAGCGTCGCAGGTAGCTGTGAGCTACCCAGAATGGATGCTAAGGAACTGAACATGGGTACACCTTGCAAGAGCAGCAAGCATTCTTAACCACTGAGCCATCTCTCCAGCCCCTGAGACTTGAAAGGAGCTTCAGGCCTTGCTGTGTTGACTTGCATCATTCCACAGACTTTCCACAAACATCTGGGAGGAGGGAGTGTTGCCATTTCCACTTCAGAGATAAAGGAGGCTGAACGTGACTGGAGGAAGGAGGAAGACCGCTCAGGAAGCCATCGCCATGGACCCTGGTACAAGGAGGAGGAGGCAGCCTGAAGCAAGATGGCTGTTATGAGATGATGAAAACAGACATATGGAATCAGGGAAAATGTGGATAACAAAAATCCAGTCAATCCAGGACCACTTGTGACGGGACTGGTGCCATCCCCAGGGCAATGTGTTTTCATAGGGGCTGGTGAGGTGGCTTAGCCAGGGAACTATTCTGCACAAGTCTCACGACCTGAGTTCTACACTCGGAACCCATGGTAGAGAGAGCCAACTCTCAAAAGTTGTCCTCTGACTTCCATGTGCACAATGTGACACCCACACTCTCTCTCTCCCTCTCTCTGTCTCTCTCTCTCTTCACACACACACACACACACACACACACACACACACACCATACACACGCATAGGCAATAATAATAATCACCATAACAAATTTAATTTTAAAATAAAATATAACATGTAGAGAAAAAAGCAAACGAGATAAAAGAAAGTAATACTGAGATGAATACAATCAAAGCATATTTTGTATATGTATGGAAATGTCCAAATGGACCCCATTGTTTTGTATAACTATCTGATATTAAAAATCATACATTAAAAGATAAAAACTCAAGCATGTGCCCACACCTTCCCTGCTCCATCCATCTTGCCTGGCAGTATGGATGTCCAGACACAATGTTTCAGTCCTCAAGTGGTGGAGCAGAGAGTCCCTGCCTGCCTGACAGTCCAATGCATCATTGTGACACTGGGTGGACAATTCTCCACAGCACACTGGCAGGCCTTAGGACATCACTTGTCACCATTTGCTGGGAGATGTTTTCATAGAAAGCAGGTTTGTGAGGAAAGGCAGTGAACACCGCAGGGCGGGTCATCGTTATGCTTCCTGACCAGGGGAGGAAAATGATGGCTTGCTTTGATGCAAAGGTGGAGGAGCTTTTCTGTAAGTGTTACAGCTCTGAGAAAAGAGGTTTCCCCAATAAAAGTGCAACAGCTCTGAGGGGGAAGTTTTCCTAGCATTGCGGAGCCAATGATACCACAAAGTCACACTGCACAGTAAAGCTCACACAAGGGATTTATTGGGAGAGACACGAAAGGGTGGCTGCAGCAGGGACTGAGCAGGAGGCAGGTTCATTTAGGGTTTCTTCCAGTGGAGTCTTCCGTGGTAGAGAACTCCAGGCAGGGGACCGGTGGGATTTCAAGTTCTGAACTTGGGGAAAGCCTAGGGATTGGTGGGATTTCAAGCTCAGAAACTGATGTGTTTTCAAGCTGAAGGATTGGTGAATTTTCATGGGTTTTCAAACCCAGAAGTAAGCTCTGACATTTTACCCTACATTTCCTAGAACCCTTCTTGAAAGACTAGAGATTGAATAAATTTAATGATCCTCAGTTACCAAGTTAACACACTACCCAGTTTGGATTTAACAGTGTAGCAGTTTCCTCTAAATGGAAACATTTGCTGGAGGATGGAGAGAAGAGGCTCCTGAAACTCCTAAGGTAACCAGCTCACAAGTCTTAGGAAGTTCCTGAAACTAACAAGATTCCCAAGGGCCTTCCCCAGTGTGACTGATGTAGTGACAGATCACTGGGAGAAAAGCCTCTCTGACAAGCTCAGATGCCTAGAGAAGTCTGTCTGACCTGTCAAGCTGCCTGCCAGACACACAGATGGCTCCAGGATTCTAGCTTTCATGCGCCCTCATCCACGCTGGGGTGAGCTTTAGGTGATGCATCTATCTGTGAGTCATTTCTATTCCTGTAAGTAACCCCACACACATGCTCCTGTGAGCAACCCTGATAAATTTATTGACCCAAGAAGTTAGGCTTAGATGTTATCCTTAACCTCTCTCAAGATGGTCTCTCATCTTGGATGAATTGACATTTGTTCAAGTCTTTCCAGGGAAAGTCTCGCAAACATATTCTTCGTTGCCTACATGGGACACAAAGGGACAAAAGAAATCAGCAGAAAACTGAGCCACAGGCTGCTTGCTGCACTGTGACAATGAGTCCCTTTGTGTCTGACCCAGGAGTCTTATTTCCTCCATCAATGTCTATGAGACTGCTGAAGGCCAACTTTTTAGCCCACAAGCACATGAAATCTCAAGCCATACACAGTTCTTCATAACGTTGTTCACTGTCTTATTAACAAAGTTTTCAAGGATTTACTTATTTATTTTATATATGTGAGTACCTGTAGCTGTACAGATGGTTGTGAGCCATCATGTGGTTGCTGGGAATTGAACTCAGGACCTCTGCTTGCTCTGGCCCTGCTTGCCCCAGCCCAAAGATTTATTTATTATATGTAAGTGCACTGTAGCTTCAGACACACCAGAAGAGGGCAGCAGATCCCATTACAGATGGTTGTGAGGCACCATGTGGGTGCTGAGAATTGAGCTTAGGACCTTTGGAAGAGCAGTCAGTGCTCTTAACTGCTGAGCCATCTCACCAGCCCCTCTTATTAATAAATTAACCAGGATATTAACCACTCCTTAACCTTCCACCATTATCCACACGTTAACTTTCCACTATTTAGATCATCTGTGGTCAGTGGCAGTGCAAGAATACTAAATGGAAAACTCTAGACATAAGCAAGTCGTGTCCTCTAGTAAGAATCTAGGCCAATATTGATTTTAGTGTTTGTTTTGGTTAATAGTGATGATGCTTTGAGGTATAGTCTCAAGTAGTCTAGGCTGTCCTTGCCTTGGTTATATAGCTAAGGATGACCTTGAACTCCTGATCCTCCTGCTCCCATCTCCAGAATGCTAGGGTTACAAGCATTCACCACCATGCCAAATGTTATTCTTATTTATTGAATTTATTTGACTTTATGTTACCAAAGGAAAAAATTTTTATGGATGTTTATAAAAGACTATTGAAGACTAAAGAGAGCTCTTTTGGAGGGACAAGGGTTGGTACTGGGAAATGAACCCAAAGCCCTATACATGCTCAACAAGCATTGTGCTTTGTCCCTGGTCCATAATCCACATTTCAAGTTGCATATTGTCCTTAACAGTATGGTGAAGCTGGGAAGTGGTGGTGCACGCCTTTAATCCCAGCGTTTGGGAGACAGAGGCAGGCGGATTTCTGAGTTATGTGAAGGCAAATGTGAAAGCTATTTTGAGAGAAACAGACGACATTCATACAATTCTGGTTTTGTTTTGTGTTTTGGTGTTTTTTTTTTCTCTTTCTTCTTTTTTCATTTTTATGGCAAAACATGGAGATTTACAGCTTAAGGAAGGAGGCCGCTTTGTCCCACTGCTTCATAGATTTCAATCCATCGTTTGGTCAGCTGCACTGCAAAGGGCCTTTGGTGGGGCACAACGTTGTGGCTGTAGGACTGAGGGGAGGCAGTGAACCTGTGCTGAGACAGAGTGTGGGTCAGCGAGAGGGTTTAACAGAGGCAGTGGCTCACTTCGTGGAAGCCAGAAATCAGAAACGGAGAGGCCAGAGACCAGGCCAGGGATAAATATGGCCTTCAAAAGCAAGTACCACTTCCCAACTCAGCCCCACCCCCTCATTGCCATTCTCATGTAGGCCCCACCCCCTGGTTGCCATTCTCACGTAGGCCCCACCCCCTCGTTGTCATTCTGAAGTAGGCCCCACCGCTTGGTTGCCACTTCTGGTTACTGCTGCCTCAACTCTGGACAATAGGCTTAGCTGGTAGAGTGTTTACCTACCATACATGAAGCCCTGGGTTTCAGCACACACACTGGGAATGGCGTCACATCCTGGGATCCTAATACTCAGGACGTAGAGACGGGAAGATTAGTTGTTCCAGGCCAAACTGGGATACATAAGATCTTGTCTCAAAAAATAAAATAAAATCCAAGACCAGGGAGGCAACTCAGTGGGTAAAGGCACTTGCTGAGCAAGCCTGGAATCCTAATTCAACCCTCAAAAACTCAGCTAGAGGTGGAAGGAGAAAACTGACTGCTTAAATCTGTCTTCTGACCGCCACATGAGGGCTATGGCATTCACACAAACACATGTCCATATACAATAATGATCTATTTAGATTTTTAAATCTGTCAATGGATTAATACACTGATTAGGGCAACCCCACCTCTGATCATTAAACTGATGACCAAAACTTCAACATTAGAGACTTGGGGGTGGAGGAGCAGTTCATATCCTGAAACCATAACAGTATATATACAGGCAATACGTGGTGTAAATAAAGTTAGCACAGTCGATGCCTTCAAATATCCACTGGGGAACTTTGGGACATATCACCTTCAACAACAAGGAACTGGCCGGGCGGTGGTGGTGCACGTCTATAATCTCAGCACTTGGGAGGCAGAGGCAGGTGGATTTCTGAGTTCGAGGCCAGCCTGGTCTACAGAGTGAGTTCCAGGACAGCCAGGGCTACACAGAAAAACCCTGTCTCAAAAAACCAGAAAAAAAAACAAAAAACAAAAAAACAAAAAAAAACAAGGAACTGCCATTACTCTCTGTCCTATCCAGAGTCCAAAACAACCACTGATTTCACCTGAGTTCCACCATCTTTGATTTCTGTCTCTTTCCTTATTTCTTGGTTGGTATCATTATGTGGCCCATCAGAACTATCACAACCCAGAGATGCAAATACTGACATCTGTTGTGTTTTATAAAAAAAAGAAAAAGAGCCAAGGATATGTTCATGGAGTAAGATATGGTGAGGTGGAAAGGGGTACCTCTGCAGGCCCATCCCATGCTAAGGCATCCCTTCCCACTGAGGCCCCAGCCATAGGGCATAGAGTTTATTTAGGGCGTGAGAAGGGAAACTGAGGAAGGAGGAGAGAAAGAGGGGGGAGGTGAGGCCAGACAGAAACATGCAGAGAGAGAAGTGGAGGTGATAGGGAAAGAGGGAGAAGAAGCGGGAAGAGAAGGAGCAGAGGATAAGCGAGTACGGGGGAGAGGAGGGGTCAAACAGCCCCTTTTATAGTAAGCCAGGCACACCTGGCTCTTGCCAGGTAACTGTGGGGCAGAACCTACTAACATTCCTCCATTTTGGTTTAATTAAAAAAGGAAAAACTAGACAGAGGTGATGGTGAAGCAGGAATAGGGTCATTGTGATCTTTAGCTGCTTCCTGATAACTTTGGGGAGATGTGTCTCTGGGAAGCCTAAGAAAATGGATGGGGATATTGGTCCCATGTTAGGAGAGTTGGCTGCTTCCTTACTGTCCAGGGTTGGTGGAACCATCTGTGGGCAGGAAGGGACAGGTCCGGAAGAAGCGTCTGTGTCTGGGAGAGCAGATTGGAGCGTCTGTGGGTCGCTTCTCTGGAGCTGTCCTGGATGTAGACTTTTGAGTAGTTGCCTTGACTTAGCAAGATGCTGAAACACACACATTAGAGGTAGAGAATGAAGTTGAGTACGTTTGGAGAAAGTTTGTTTTTTCCTTAGGTGTAATTTGAACCCTGAGGTCTTGGTGGCTTGAGTGAGGGGACTCCCAATCCCAGGAATAGGAAAGGAATCGCACCTATGGAATAGGTAGCAAGAGGGAACTTAGGCTACTGATTGGCAGGTGTATTTATCCAGATGGAGTTTCTTTGGTCCACAAGAAGTAGATCTGAGTGGGTTTCCTCGAGCTTATAAGTTTATAAAAAAAGAGATAAATTTGTTAACAGCATGAACAGTCTTTAAGATAAGCTTAGGGAAGACAAAAATTTTTTGTGGATCAGAAGGAGCAAGAAGGACTTTTTTCTTCTGTCTAGGAGGCTAAATATATACATAAATTTAGCATAATAATAAACAATTTTAAGTTTACATTTAAAAGACAAATAGTGGAAACTCAAAACCTTGACCTTGTGAACATGATAGTTGATCATATAGATGTAACATGAGAAATACTTTAAATCTATAGTTAAAAGATAATTAAAGGAAACTTAAAAATTGAACTTGTGATTTTACAGTTGGATCATATAGTGGAATGTTTTATTAGAGTTAGGCTAATTTATAAGAACTATACTGATTAATGTTAGGACAGTGACATAGCAAGGAGAGGAAATATGAAGCACTTAGTCACTGGAAACTGAGTTTAGATAAGGAAGTAACAGAAGGCTACATCTGTGAAAGCTTACATCTGAACTTGTGTGTCCTTTATCGTGAAGCTTGTGATCAAGGGAAACCTCTGTGTCTTTGATAAGAAATCTGGTAGTCTTAACTAGTTAACAAATTGACTAATGCGCGAATATAGTGGTGGATTACCTTGGGCTAAGGAGCTAGGTCTGTTCTCTAGCTGTCAAGCTATAGTTAGCTTAGCTGTCAATGTAGTCAGAAATTTGAGAAGAATAAATTTTAATCTAGGTGTCATGGATTAATTAAAATGACAGAGGTTGGCATACAGCCTACTACCTAGACAGTTTTCCCAGATCCCTGTGGTCTCCACTGCAGCTTGGACAGTCAATCTAGCCACCAGGCCCAGAAGACAAGGATTTTTCCTATGGAGTAGGAGCGTGGGAGAAATGACTCACCTTGTCTAAGGCAATGTGAGACATTTAACTCTCTGGGTGTCTTTTGTTTGTCCACAATTTAGGACATGTTCTGGCAGCAGGCAAGGCAATGGAGCAGTGCTTCTCAGTGGTTATCATACCACAATTCAAGCAGTCTTGTCGCTGTGCCCATATCTTCTCTGAGACCTTGGGGGAGGGAGGGTCACGTTAGGCTTTGGGAGGCTCTGTCTGCCATAATAAGCTTATGCATTTAACATTACATTTAGCATTTAGCAAATTTCTGACAAGATTGATAGCCAGTGTCTATTAAACATATCTGAGTTAGACGACTTACGTTTGTTTATCTGTTTTTAGAATATATCTGGCAAATAAAGAACACATCGTAACTTAATGGCAGTAGCAAAAACAAGGCTAAAGGTATATTTAAGGCAGCAGTCTTTAACATGAGGCAGTGATCTGAGTTAAACAATCTGTGTTTGTTTAATTATTTGTACTAGAATGTATCTAGTAAGTAAAGAGAGCACATTCTAACTTAATGACAGTAATGTCAGTGGCAAAAACAAGACTAAACATATCTTTAAGGCAGTAGTCTTTAACCTTTTTACTGTTGTAAATCTTTAAATTAATATTAAACTCATTTATCAAGGCAGGATAGAAATCATATGACAACTTTATCTTAAATGAAGTGTCTTTGGAGACCTTAGGTCATGTTGTCTTAAGGTTAGCAGGCAGTGAGGTGGGAACTGCCCATAACAAAGATGGCACTGAAGTTATAGCCAGCCACATGACTGCCCTTAGCTAAGATGGTGCTGAAAGTCACATATTTATACCTTAGAATGGAGCAGCAGAAGGAATGCTAACAATGTCTATTTGTGTCTTAATTACTTTCCTGTTGCTATGATAAAATGCCATGACCAAGGTGACTTAGAAGGGGCTGATTTTAGCTTATGGTTCCAGAGGGTAAGATGTCATGGTGGCAGGTACAAGAAACTAAGAACTCACATTTTCAAATCAATTGTGAGTGAAGGGAACTGTTAAACTGAGCTTTTTAAATCCCAGCTCCAAGCTCCCAGAATAACGACTCTGAGACTCAAAATATATTTACAAACACCTTGGCCATAAGCTTTTACAACTAATACCCCACTTGTTCTAATATAAGTTCTGGCACATGGCTGGTTACTTCTGCTCAGCTCTAATGCTTCTCCCTCCTCTCTGTCCCTGAGAAAATATCCCCACTCCTACCTTCTCTCTATCCCAGAATTCGATCTGCCTACCGGATGATCCACCTTCTATGCTACCCTTTCTTATAGGCCATAGTTTTGTAACTGACAAGTGATGCATCAATACAATACCCAAGTTATTCTCTCTACAGTGAATAGACCATAAGGCAAGACTATGAACACTCAAAGCCCTCCCCCAAGTAATGTGCTCCTCCACCAACTCTCCATCACACAAGGGTTCCACAGCCTTCCCAAATATGAGCCACCAACTGTGTATCAAATGTTCAAATACCAGAGCCTATAGGAAATATTTCTCATTTACAGTACAGCCTACCTTGATTGAGGTCTTAAGAGAACTCTGCACTTATATAAACAAAGTGGTCTAAATGCTGCTTATCAACAGTATTTACAAAGAGCTTCTGTGTACCTCACCAGACCTGTGAGAACAGGACATACAGAGAGAATCCTGCCCTCTGGGGGCCTTAGAGTCATAACTCAGTGACTAGTCAAGCAATTGAGGCCAAGAAGACTAACAATCTTGCTAATGTGCTGCCAGGATAGGGAAGTATCCATTTCCTCTCTGTGGATGTGCTAAAAACCCCCACCAGAAAGCAACTAAGGAGGCCAAGGGTTTGTTGTCTTACAGTTTCAGGTCATGGTCCATCTTTGAGCAAAGTCAAGGCAGGAAGTCAAGTCAGCCATTCACATCGCATCCACAGTCAGGAGCAGAGAAAGACTAATGTTTCTCTCCCATCCCACCTGCCTGTCTATCTACCTGCTTGCTTTCAGCAAGCCTTCCTCAACACACAGTTCAGGGCCCTGGCTATGAAATGATGCCATCTACAATAGGCTGGGTCCTTCCAGGATCAATCAACAATTGCAATGATCCCACAAACACCTTCTCATGGGCCAGTCTGATCTGGGAAATCACTTAAGTGAGACTCCCTTCTCTGGTGACTGGAGGTTGTGCCAAATGATAGTTAAATGGAACCAGCACAAGGAAGCTAATTTCCATAAGCTGAAGTTTAATGGCACTGGGACCCAGGAGGTGACAAGGTGTCTTCATTATGGTTGTATTTCTGTGAAAAAACACCATAATTGGGCTTATGTTTCAAAGGGTTAGAGTCCATGATGGAGGAACAACGGCATGGTGGCAGTATCAACTGAGAGCTCACAGCTGAATCTACAAGTCAGAGACAGAGAGGGAAGACTCAAAAGACCACCCATAGTGACATACCTTCTCTAACAAGGTGACACCTTCTCTTACAAGGCCATACCTCCTCTAACAAGGCCACACCTCCTCTAATGAGGCCACACCTCCTAATCCTTCCCAAACAGTTCCACCAACTGGGGACCACATATTAAAACATTTGACAGGGCTAGAGAAATGGCTTAATGGTTAAGAGCACTGACTGTTCTTCCACAGGTCCTAACTTCAATTCCCAGCAACCACATGGTGGCTCACAACCATCTGTAATAGGATCCAATGCACTCTTCTGGTGTGTGTCTGAAGACAGCTACAGTGTACTCATATACATAAAAATAAATAAATTTTAAAAAAATTGAGCTTATAGGAGTCATTCTCATTCAAACTACCACACAAAGTATGATGAGAAATTGGCCCTGATTCTGAAAATACCTTATACCAAGTCCAACCAGTGAGCAAAGACTTGGTATGCCTATAAAATATGAGTGGGAAGGGAGAGAGGGAGACAGAGACAGAGAGAGACAGAGACAGAGAGACAGAAAGAGAGAAAGAGAGAAGCAGAGAGAGACAGAGCTAAGCAATGGAGGTTTTATGCTCCTGTGTATGGATTCAGATTTTTCACCCCTCAGGCAATGAGAATGCAATAAAAGTCCAAGGCAAGAAAAGAAACTTCAGAAAGTAAAAGATTTATGTTTTAGAAAATAAAAATTGCTTTGCCTGCTGAACTGGGACTCTGTGAGTGGGAAAGAGGAGCCTAGAAACTCTACCATGAGCACCATTGGTGTTTGGGGCTGATAATTCCTTACTGGGGAGGGGGCCTGTCACACGCCCTGCTGGAATTCATCAGCATCCCTGCCCTGTCCCGACTAGTGACAGTAGCATTCTCTCAGTTATTTTGGCCTGTGGGGCAAAATTGATTTGAGAACCATGGGGAGGCAGGAGGCCATGTTTGGAGCCATACGTCAGGAGGGAGACAAAGGAGACTAGACTGAGGAGATGAGGAAGATGCAGGATGCAGACTGAAGCAGCTGCCTTTATGGGTCTCGGATCTGTGTGTGTGTGTGTGTGTGTGTGTGTGTGTGTGTGTGTGTGTGTGTCTGAGAAGATGCCAGAATGATCATGACTCCAAACCAAATTGTACCACTTCCTTCTGCATCTTACTCAAGTTAAAGCCCACTAGTGCTTGTCTGTCCCCACCCTGCTAAGTTGTAAACTTTCATACATATGTATGCATACGTTAAGTTTTTGTAAGGATAATTTAGACTTTTCAAAACACTGACACGGTAACAAAGAAAAATTGAGATGTGTATGTGATTCGAATATTGATTCCAGGTTCTCACACCCACCCTCACATTTTTCATCCCACCTTGTTTTACAGTGTCCATTGGCTGCTTTTCTATATCTTGCCCAACTTTTAAAAATCTACATTAACATACAACCAGACTCACCCATTGCCTATAGAACACAAGGCCATCTCAGACCTACCAGCCAGAAACTCAGCAAGCTGATTAATAGGGCTTACAAAGGGCAAAGGTCAGCTTAGATGTGATATTTTCATAAAATGCATTTAGGTAGAAATGGAAATTAGTGGATGGTAGGGGGTATAAACAAACCACAAGGATATGCGTGTATGAAAAATGTCCTAGTGCCACTAGATTCATGAACTAGGTCCATGAACTAGATCTAAGCAAGGGGACCACAGACCTCCAGAAGTTAAAAAACAAAACTTAGGACTCAAGATAAATTATCTTAATGCAACATTTTTAAAGTCAAAATTAAAAAATAATAATAAATCAAGATGATGCCCTATTTAACTAAAATCAGGATCAGAGCTAAATCAGTGAAGTGGTTGCCTCGCAACTGTGAGAACCATAGTTTTACTCCCAGAACTCTGGTCAAAAGCCAGGTTTTGTTGTGCACACCTATTACCCCAGCGATGGTGAGGTAGGAGGAAGAGACAGGTCGATCTATGGAAGCTTCTGGACCAGGTAGTATAGTATGTGTGGCAGAGATCTGGGCCAATGAGAAACCCCATCTTAAACAAAAGTAAACACCTGACAAATTATATGTAAGGTTGTCCTATATGCCTGCAAATATACACACGTACCCACACATGTGAACACACACATACAAAAAAGAAAAAAATAAAATTTAAAGCCAGACTAATCACAGGACTATGCAGTACCTGAGGCAAAGTGGAGAATGCCCATCTCTATATGAGTAAACTTCTCTATGTTTCTAATTTCATTTACTATTGGTGTGTGTGTGTGTGTACATAGATGCAGAGACTATCTGTGCATGCACACGTGTGCCTGTTTGTGTGCATGCACATATATCAGTGTGGGGGGGGTGCGAATGTGTACATGCGTGCAGCAGCTATCTGTGTACAAGTGTGTGATATACACTCGGGTCATGTGGAGGTCGGAGGTCAATGTTAAGGAGTCAGTCAGTTCTTTCACCCCACTTTTAGGTGGACTGGGGGATTGAACTCAGGCTGCCAAGCGCTGTCTAAGCACAAGCACCCTTAGCAGCTGAGTCGCCCCACAAACCTGCTCTGTATATTCTTAATTTGTCATCTTCTTCAGAATGAGGTTTTGAGAATATTTTCAAATAACTTAACTGTGTTGTAAACCTTTGAAGCACACCCTAAAACTGAATAAAAAAATAGATGAATTATAGATGCCTTCCAACAGACTTGGAAACCTGAGGCCCATACTGTAGAGGAGAATAAACTGTCCTCTAAGCATGGCACACAAGCACCCCCAACCCCCAGTACACATACACACACATATGCATACACACACACATACACATACATACACATATACATATATACATACACACATACATATATATATACATACTCACATATACATACATATATACACATATACACACATACATGCACATACATATATATACATACACAAACATACACATATACATATTCATACACATACACATATACACATACATACATACATACATATACACACACATACACATGCACACAGATAAACACACATACATGTATGCATACACACACATACAAGTCACTACACTTTTCATCTCAGCATGTGGGAGGCAGAGGTAGATAGATCTCTGTGAGCTTGAGGCCAGCCTAGCTGACAGAGTAAGTTCCAGATAAACCAGGGATGGATATATATATATATATATATATATATATATATATATATATATATATATGGGCCCTGTCTCAAAAATAAATAAAAATTATGTTGTGCGTTTTAATACACCTACTTTTTAATTTTCTGTTTTCCCAAACTTCTTTGTGATCTGCAATGCACATGATCAAAAATGTGCTTATTAAATTGATGAGAAAGTATACAGACAAGGGCTGTGCACTCCCCACCCACCCCCTACCCCAGACGCCACACTATCCAGTCCACATGTATTTAAATCCCAATTGCCCAGACGTGAGCATGGCTCCACATGGCTCCGTGTGGTCCTGCTATCTAGTCTGCAGGTATTTAAAATGCTGCTTTTGTGTTTGGTTGGGATTTGGGGGTTAACTTAGATTTTCTGAGCACTGGATCAGGACACAGTTTACCTTAATTCCTGATGTTAGAGTTCTCAGATACCTGCCAGGTGCCACACCTGCAGTGGGTACATCAATGGCCTTGTCCCTTCTTGTCCCTGCCTAGGATACCTAGGAAACCAATTACCCTGCAACCAACAGCTTTACTTCCTGCCTCTGGTCCTGCTGGTCCAGGTCTGCTTGGAGCTCCTCTTTCAACATCTCCGTGCTGCTTCCTTGGCCCATCAGGATAACCACATATTCACAGCTCAGCTGCCACCACAATAAATTACATCTCCTTCTTTTTCTATCATGGCATGTGGTGAGGGGAAGATATGCCGCCTTTTATTGAATCTTTCTGAGACATACGTGTTGATAACTCCTCGCATAACCTACGATGGGAGAGGACTGCTAGTAAAGCCAATGCAATCATGACTGGATAATTTGAAGGGCCCACTTCCTCTTGACAGCAAATTAATTGATGTTATAATGGGTATGTCACCCTGTCATCCATCAACATTTATTGAGTTCTGACAATGTGCTGGATTACATGTGAAAGAGTACACGCACGCACACGTGCACATGTGTACACACACACACACACACACACACACACACACACCAGAATCCAACTTTATTTCTTCTGAGACTTGTCAACTTGCTGTTGGGTCTGGGGTGTATGGAGTTTTCCTATGTAGAATGAAAAGTCATAATGCCTGGATCCCTGCTCCCCACCCCCACCCCGCTCTCCTCATTTATCTCAGCACAATGGCGCCGCTTGGCTTTGAAGATGAGTTGTAATCAACTTGTGAAATGGAAGAAAGAGAATTCTGATTTGCGGGAGGAAGAAGCTCTGACGGAGCGTTGCATTTTAATGACTCTTGTTTATTAATGACCCGGGCTTTCCTGATCCACAGTCGACTATGAGAGCCGGAAGCGTCCCTGCAGATGCTGTCTCCCCACAGAGGAATCATCAGGGATCCCGCAGCTGCAGCACTGACTCCGGCTACCTGGGCCTGGGTGCGGGGTGGGGCCCATGTCTGGAAATGACTGGGACAATTGGTTTGTGAAATGTGCGGAAGGGGTGGGGGCAAGAGTCAGGAGCAAAAATCAATCACCAGAAAATTAAGAGACTTCATTTGCAGCTGCTGGGGGGATTAAAAAAAAAAAAAAATCACAGGAAACAAAACCCCGCTGAAAGAGGTATTTAATTTTTAGGTCGCCCTTAGAGTCTGGGATGAAAGAATACTCTGGCGTGGATTTCGGCTCTGTCTGCTCCTGGCATCTATTGACATATTTATTTGCATGTGTAAATTTGCTTTGAGCGACACTTTCTAGTATTAGATCAGACTGCCCCGGAGCAAAACTTCATCGGAACCCTGTGCTTCCTTTATCTCAGAAGCTCCGGTTACAACCTAATGTTATTTTAACAGTTTTTCTTTAATTTAACGATATTTAATTTGCATTCACTCAAGTGACATACAATAGATCATGCTATTACTATGATTTATATCCGACGAACTGGCATAAATCCACCATTATAAATTGCGCCTGTAAATGAAACTATTATTTTACAGGAATTACCAGAGCAAAAAGGCTAAGGACCCTCCCAGTCAACCTTAGTCAAAACCACTCTTTAGAGTTTTATATTTTATGCCTGCAATAAATGCTTCCCTGAAAGCTCATAACCCACGCACACAAAAAAAAGTCATTCGAAGTACATTAATTACGATAATACCATCCAAAAAGCTGCAAGGGCCTATTTTTGTGACATCATTCTCTGATTTCTTACTACCTTAAATTATCTCTTTGATGGCCATGGAGATTAACAGTCATGCTTTTACCATTAACTATAGGGCATTTTAAAGCCTCATCCACCTAGGTTCTAATTGATATTGCTTTAAGTTGGCAGATAGCGACCTGATTTATAATTTAAATATGCAGTATTATCTGCCTCTCTTGAGCAGAACGAAAAAGCAAAGTCCCTCTCATCTTTCTCGGCAATGTTAACATCAAGGAAAAGTCACTTTCTTCCCTCCTCCCCGCCCCCCTCGCCCTTTTATATCCTAAGCCTAATTGAAAACTGTTCATTGAATTTCAACATGATAGAAAAGTCTTTTTATCTCTCAATTTGTCCATTAGCGATTATAATTGAAGTATCTGCTACAGCGCCGAGTTGATATTGTTCTTGTTAAAATTCTGAGTTTCTCTAAATCTTTCAAAAGACATCAAAAAATGCATACGAGTATCTACGCACACACATGCGCACACACATGCGCACATACGCGCGCACATACACCGCTTCTATGGCTCAGGCTATAGTTGCCTAAACGGAGGCGCACATTCAGTAACGTTCCACGTGGTGGAAGCCACACAAAGAAGGAAGTCGGCTAATTTTGCCGGGGAACACGTTGCATAATAATCTCAGCAGTGTGACCATAAGGTTTGCTAATTGCCACATCTGTTTAACAGCTGTCAGGCGATCCTCACATGCTGCCATCAATATTACAGTGCCACACATTACCACGAGTTTTATTGTTTTCAACTGTTATTTATTTCTCGTAGACAATGCTACAGCTAATGACGATGACTTCTCTTAGGCCACTAATGATTTTAGGGCTTTCTTTTTTTTTTTTTTTTTTTTTAGCTCTATTTAACCTGGTTTTGCCATTTGGGTGGATATTTAACTTCCTGTCACCTACTTCCTGATTCTTTGTTTCCCGTCCCTCCCCCATAACTTCCTCACGGGAACAATTCTAATTTTTTCCCATCTACAACCATGGATACCCTAATCAATGTGTAGAGTCTTTTAACAGGAAGCTTCCGGACAGTCTTTTTCTTTCCCTAAATCGTGAGGCTGAGCCCCGGTGGAAACGATGTATGGGTAGTTACATCACTGTGGCGGGCGCGGCCGCCTCCACCGGGCCGCCTGTACACTGGCAGCATCAGTCTTACTGATTTTTTTTTTTTCGTAATTACGTTTGCATTTTACCACAATATTTTTTTTTTTTAGCACACACAGCAAACCACAACATTTATTAAGCCTGAAGCAGAGATTGACAAGCTGCAAGCAGAGTGAATTCATAGCACCTGATGTAAGACAAATTGATAGGTGTCAACGGACTCCGGTGTCCCCAGAACATGTGGATTCTGTGTGATATATTATTTATCCACCCCCTAACGTCTTCCACCTCATTAATAGCCCTGTCCATTGGAGACGTGCAGTACTGACGATTCACTTAGGACAGTGCAAAGGGACGTGGTGTTTGTCTACCCTGATTGCATTGTTTCCCTCATTTCCCCTTGCATCCTCCCATAAATTATTAAGCCCCGGACTGTTTATTTAAGGATCTCATTTTAGTGTGCACATCCAGATGAATTCTGTTTTTCTCCTCTAATGAAAAGAAAAATAGTATGAGAATTTCCGATGGGGGGGGCGCAAATTTTAGATCCGCAAATTTTAGAGGCCACCCATAAAGGACAGTCTGCCTTCCAATTGCACAGCAAGGCCATTTGATGAGTCTTAAAACCCATTTGAGTTACGCACCACATCACGCCAACAAATTAAAATGCAGCTGCTAGGTCAAATCAAACACGAGTTGCATGCACCTATGGAGAGCTAGATGAGAGAAGGAAGAACCAATTCAAGTCACCCAGTACGGAATACCGTCTCCAGAATGAAGGGAGCTGATTGGAGGTCGGTCCTGTCAGTGAGTGACACCAATTTTCAAGTCTGGTGAAGTGTACCATTTAGAATCCAACCATGACATAACCAGGGAATGGACACTAGGCCTACTGGGCTCGCACACAGAGATGAGCTTAAATGTAAAAGTCAACTTTGTTTTTCTAAAGATGAACCGATAGGCTCACATTTTTTAACAGATTAAAAGATATTTTAAATTATCAAAATGTTTCCCTGAGGGGTTTGCTGGCGTGTGTGTGTGTGTGTGTGTGTGTGTGTATGCGTGCACATGTGTGTGTTTCAAGGCATCGCTCTAATAGTATGAGGAGAAGTGAGTGGGGGGAAGTGAGTAGATGCTGACTCCTGGCACAACTGGGATTTTCAGCATGTTACAGAAGGCTTTATCAACGACAAAAGTGACTATTTTCAAAACATTACAACTGCAACACAGAGAGCACGTCGTGGCTCGCTGACAGTTTTCCTGGGAGATCATCTAATCTATCCTTGAGATCACCACAGCCCCTTCTCTCTCTCTTGTTCAGGTCTCTCTTCTCCTGGCTCCTGCGAAACAGGAAATGGGATAAATAGTTCTCCTTTCCCATGGCTGTGATAAACGACTACAACCAAGGAAACTCTAGAATGGAAGAGTTTAATTGAGCTCATGGTTTCAGAGGGATAAAGCCATTGTGGCACGAGGTATGGCAGGGACCTGCAGGCACGATGGCAGGAGCTAAAAGCTGCGTGCTTACACCCTCAAATGCAAGCATGAAGCAGAGAAAAGAGGCCGAAAGTGTGGGAAGGCTAGAAACTCTCAAGCCCCGCCCTCAGTGATGTACCTCCTACAACAGCGCTGCACCACTTAAAGCTAAGCAGTGCTACCAATTGGTGACCAAGTATTCAAACACCAGAGCCTTTGAGAGACATTATCATTCTACCACAGCAACCAAATGGCTGGTGACAAGTGCTCTGTGAACCTGACGTCACTGGTGAACTTCGACCTCGGGATGTGCTCAGCAGAAGCCACAATGAAACTCTTCAAAGAAGAGTTCAGTCATGGTGCGCTGCCGAGTGGCAGATCAGAGAGACAGAAGAGAAAGCAAGCGATACATTGAAACGGGTAGAAAGCACCACAAAAGGTCTCCATTGGGAAATGGTGGCCTGAACTCCCCTCCTCCGCACCTCAGTAAGATAGTAAGTGGGGAGAGGGGGGAATGGCCTCACATGTGCTTGCAATCCCAAAACTGGGGAGGTGGAGAAGGGAGGCGCCAGGGTCCACTAGCTAGTTAGTTTAGCCTAACCGGTGAGCTCCAGGCCAATCAGAGACCCTATCTCAGAGGAGGTGGATGATGACACTGAGGCTAACACTCCACAGTGTAACATTAAATATTAATTCTGGTGCCTAGGTTTTGCCAGCCCCGTTGGTTTATGCTCCCTTAAACAGCACAAGAGCTGGGCCACTGCCTAACCTCCAGGGCCGTCAGAGTTTACCTCCTGCCGATAATTCCGAGTTACAGCTTACCGAATTCTGAGTTCTACCTTGGCAGCTCTAGTTCTATCCTGTCCTGCACTCTTCTCTGGCATGAGGGAGGCACACTCTCCAGGTCCCAAGGCGGGGGCGGGATCCTAAAAAAAAAAAAAATCCCTCCTCTCTCTGTCCTTCCTAGCTATTGGCTGCTGGCATCTCTATTTACCAATCAGAACCAACTGGGGGCGGGCTCCCAGAAGCTCCTTACAGTTTTACGGGGAACATAATTAGCATTCCTAATACAAGCAGCCACATCAGATTGTCCTTCAACCTCCACATGTATATGCATACACATTCATGATTATATGCAGAAAAAGACATTCATAGAGTGAGAAATTGTGGGTCCACATCCACCCTGCCGCTGGGGTGTGGGACACTTGGGCAGGCAGAATGCAGAGGAGCCAGAGGTGGGTCTGTGCTCTGCCCCACTGCTGAGGTGCTGGGCAGTACTACTGGGGAGGTGAACTTGAGAAGCACACTAGCCTACATTTACCCTGCGCTGCTGCCTCAGATGCTAGGCATTAGGGAAGCGCCTAGACACCACTCAGGGGGTGAGAAAACATAGCATAAGGCGTGGGAGGCCAAAGCTGGGGTTCCCTGACTCTCAGGCATCCAGTTGCGGCTGGAAAACCGCACTGAGAAGTCGGAATGAAGCACAGGCCTGCAATGACGCCGGGATGGATGCTCCCAAACTCATGGACATTCAGGGGCCATTGGGTAATGAAGAGTTGGGAATGGAATCAGGACCATGGACTGAGGGCGATGATGAGCCTAGAGCTGGAGAAATGGGAGCTCTGGCTAGCTCACTGGTAATTGATTGTCCTTAGCTTGGTTGCAGTTGTATGAGAGTGCAAAGAGGCCTTCTGTCACTGAGGCTCTGTAGGCAAAGGTCTTCTCCACGGCCCCCATGGTGGTTCTTGATGAAAGAGGCAGTCCTTGTTTGCCGATATCGTTTATCTAATGTTCGTCATGGAAAATGGATGAATGCCAACTCCTCAGGGTGGACCAGCGATTAAATACCTTTTGCTGGGAGGAAAGTCTGGGAAGGGGAGCTTATTGGCTAAACCCTCAGGGCCTCTAGATACTTCATTAGCATG
>JADRCD010236077.1:0-23652 GCA_019843815.1 Montemys delectorum
ATTATATTCACCTTAACATTAAAAAAAAAAAAAGTCTTTCCTCATCCATAGATTCCCTCATCTTTTCTCCAGGTCCTTCATCCTTTGCCTCCCAGGGTATCAAACAGGTCAGAGGAGGACCACAAGAGGACACCAACCCTGCAGCTTCTGACCCTGAAGGCAAGCCAGAGCCTCAGAGACCTGAGAGGGTGGGTAGGAGGAGCTTCCAGTGAACACTCCAGAGAGTGCCTGGCACTCTCCATCGCTGCAGAGACCCAGGCTCTGCTCCCAGTCCACTGGCTCACAGCTGCACATACTAGAAAAGGCCTAGGCTTTGGGCCCCACTAAGGACCCCACTAAGGAGCAGGACCCGTGGCAAATCTGAGAGACAGGCGGGCAAAGGTCTTCTGCCCAGTTCTTGACTTCTTCAAACACAAGTGCTGGTTCCCACTTCACACCAGGTGTTCTGCTGAGTGAGGCTTGTGTTCCCCAAACCACAGGAAATTGCTAATGCACGCACCCATACCCTCCCACACACCCCCACACCCCCCACACACACACACACCACACACACATACACATACACAACTCTTCTCACACACCCAAAAAACTCCATGCCTGCGTAAGATCGATGGGGAGTTTATGCCCATCCCCAAGCCTTTGGTGAAATAATGCTACATATGTGACTAGAGACACAAAATTAAGAAACAACAGCATGTGTTTCTAATCTATCCCAGACAGCCTCCTACTTCCATCAAGATCTACTCCTTCAGGAAAGCTTCCTGCTGTGTGCAGACAGTCCACAGGACCATGAGAAGCTTAAAGCTCTCCTGCATCATTTAGGTGGGAAAAACAAGCCTGGCAGACACTGCTGCAGCTCAGTAACAACCTGAATAGCAGCTATCTTCTTTCTTGTAAGAAAATTATCCTTTACCAAAGGTACTGAGAAAACTCAGCTATTCCTCCCCAAAACAGAGCTGAAACTTTGTTTACATTTCACCACAAACAAACCCCTCCCCGCAAAAGCTAAAATGATATGATACCGGGAAAACATGGGAGACAAAACATTGTCACCTGGGGTTTGGAGTGATGGGGTTTGGATACGATACCCGAAGCAGAGAAAGCCAAAGAATAATCCGGAAAGCTCAACTTTACAAAAACTAGAAAATTTTTGTGGGAAAAGTACTAAACACGGAGTAAAAAGGAATCCGCAGGATGGGAGAAAGTATTTGCATTCATATATTGGTTGGGGAATGGTGTCCTAAATACATAAAGATTTCTACTACAGTAACCAAAACCTGACTATAAAATGGGCAAAGCCAAGACCCAAAGTCAAGACTCGAAGGGACAAAAGGTGCTCAACACCATACCGGATGGAAATGCAAATCAAAACCACAAGGAAATAGCCACACACACACACACACACACACACACACACACACACACGCACGCACGTCAGAATGGCAGTTACTGTCAAGGGGAAAAAAATGTCAGAAAGACATAGGAAAAAGGGAAGTTTTGCGTAAGTAAGTGTGACGGGTATAAAATGATATGAGCACTGTGGACAACAGAACGCTAACGCCTAAAAATATTAACCATGAAATTACCACATGGTGTATTAACTCCACATTTGGATATTGTGCGCCCCAAAGAACTGAAGGCAGTGGTTGAAATACATGTGCACGGGCTCATGTTCACAGCAGCATGGTTCACACAACGACCATTCCTCCATTGACACAAAAGCCAAATGTGAACTATACTTACAGTGGAATGCAACCTTCGAGGATAACTTGTGCTAAGCAAAATAAGGACATCAAAAAGACAGCTGCTAACTAGTCTACACATTTCTAGTCCTCACGTTTCCATCCTTTTTGTTATTGTTGTTTTTTGTGGTACAGGATTTCTCTGTGTAGCCCTAGCTGTCCTAGAACTCACTCTGTACACCGGGCTGGTCTCGAACTCCCGAGTACTGGGATTACAAGTGTGCAGGCCTCAGCCAGGCCACCATTTCTGTCCTTCTCACCAGCATCACCTGAGGCTTCTGGAAGCTTCCCACAGTGAAAGAGGACCAGGAGCTGGGGAGAAATGTAGCAGGATTGATGATCTCAATAGCTGAAGGCAAGAGGAAGCCAGCCCTGGAAACGGGCCAGGGAGTTGGAACAGACATTGTGCAACATTTGTAGTGGAGGCCCATATTCTAGGAAATTTGCTGTGGTATCTGATCATGAAGAAACCAGAAGTGGAATTTTGTGGTTACACTACAACCCACCCTACAGAGATCAGATTTAATTTGCTCATTCAGACACAGGCTAATCTTCCAACTGGTGATTTGTTTCAGAAAAGGCCTAGCTGAGGTCATGAATGTCTGCCAGCCATGTGCTCCATGAGTTTGAGGCTGGCATAAAGGACTACAGAGATCAAAAGGCAAGCATAAATGAACCCCCATTCTAGTCCCTTTTGTGGGATACAAGCAGGACCACTATCACGATGGTGTAGAACCCAGAATTTGAGTTTGTGATCATAGCATATTTTGTCCTACTGGATGCAGGGATGTAGCTGTGGACCCATCCCGAAAAACAACACCTGAACCTAGAGATACCTAGCATGTCTGTAATCTTTCCCTCATTTTAGAACTTATTACCTCATCAATGAATGTTTCATTTAAAAACAGAGCCAACTGGTGTATGACCAATTCCCGTGCAGAAAAGAAGTGGGACTCTCACGGAGCTTGGCACGAGCTGAAAGCCCAGCGCAGGCTCTCGTGCGCCAATGAGTCCCCTTTTCCAAGAAGACATAAAAGGCTGCTGCTCCCTGGGAGTACTTCTGCTCAGCTCCTCACTTCACTCCAGTTCAAAGAGGAGGAGGGAGTCGTGTGCTAGACGAGTTTACTAAGGCAAAAATAATGCAAGAACTCTATCCTTTTACATGCGGGGCTTAGGGGTGTGGGAACAGACTGCATAGCCATGAAACCAGATGTGTGCCCATCTGTCTTCCTGGGGAGAGCAGAAGATGACACTGGGATCGACTGTCTTCCTGGTCTCTTGCTGCTGTGCTCGCCACACTTGCTGCAGAAGCGGGCGGGAGCTTACAGCCCAGCCACCCAGCAACAGTGCACCTGGGAAACTTTCCCCCAAACACTAGCAGCGGCTGGCACCACAGGGTCTGCCCAGCAGCTAGACTGTCATATAAACTGTCCATCTTTTTGACCAAGAAATTCCACTTCCACATGGTTGTTCTAAGGAACAAACAAACAAAACAAATGCTGCAGGCCTGAAGAGATGGCTCGGCGTTTAATATTGCTGGCTGCTCTTCCAGAGGACTGGCTTTGGTTCCTGGCACCCAGCACCCACATGGTATCTCACAACCACCTTTAATTTAACCTCAGTTCCTGGGACTCTGACACGCTCTTTAGGCCTTCACAGGTATATGTTTATATATACACATACGGTGCTTATGAAAAGGCCCATCATTGCATGCAAGCTAGTAGCACCACCTCCGGTCACCAGCATCAGAGGCCGTTAAATCTTGGCACATGGCATATACAACATACAAAGCTACCAAAAGCCATTTGCAGAGAATAGCTCAAGTATGGGGAAAGTTCAGAATCCATAAAACTGTACAATTGGCCCTCTTTATCATGAGTGTTGTAACAACATACTTAATATTTTTTTAATTGGAATCCAGTTGGGCATGGTGACACACAACTAACTGTCCCAGTTCCTGGGAAGCTAAGGCAAGGAGTCATACGTTCAATTTTAGCCAGAACCAGAAAAGGAGACCCTGTCAGTATCCACACTAACGTGCACAGACGGTTTTCTTGTTGTTACTTTCTGAACAATTAAGTAAAGCTGTTAGGTGTGTAAGTAATCTAGAGAGGATTTAAACTACACAAGAAGGTACACATACCCTGAACTTCTTTAAAAAGTATTTGAACAGTTGGGTGGTGGTGGCACACGCCTTTAATCTCAGCACTTGGGAGGCAGAGACAGACAGATTTCTGAGTTTGAGGCCAGCCTGGTCTACAGAGTGAGTTCCAGGATAGCCAGGGCTACACAGACAAACCCTGTCCCGAAAACTCAAAAAAAAAAAAAAAAAAAAGTATTTGAACATCCAAGGTATCCAAGGTATAAAAAGATATTTGAAGATCCAATTCAGCATCTAAGGGGAGAACTCTCGGCATCAGCCACTTATGGATACTGAAGGACAACCATATATAAAAACCTCAATTTTGTCTAAAAGCAGAATCATTTCCACAGGCATACGTGTATGTTATCTACACACATGAATTCAGGGGCAGGAGCTGGAGGTGATGCTCTTTGGTAATTTGTAAGCACGGGAACCTAACGTTGATCACCAGCACATGTTAAAAGAATGAGCGTGGTGTCATGCGCCTGTAACCTCAGAGCTGGGCACGCAAGCAGGCTTAGCATCTGGTTCCAATGGCATCTGCACTTACCCGACAGAAGCCCTTGGACTGAAAAGAATGTTCCCTTTTTTATGCAATCCTCTGCAGTCCCCGACTTACGCTCAAGCACTCACAGTGCGAAGGGCCGGCACCGCTTATTTTCCAACACACAGCGCTGCCTGTTCCTCCCACACACTCCCAGCCCCTCCGCTGCCCTGTTCTATGTCCGCTGAGAGACGAGCCCTCAAACACTAAAATAATGATCTGGGCTCCTAGGCCTAAGGATGCCTGAGCTCTTCAAAGGCACGATGGTGGCTATTCAGCAACTTTCCTTGCACCGGCAGGCCCACATTTCCTATGCTCCCCTCCAGGATGGGGGTGGCTTAGGGCCAGGCAGCAAAAATGACCTCTGCAGAAGCAAATGCCTGATCAAGTTTTCTGTGCAGGAAAATTGCATTCTTTGTTCTTTACTTCCATGTGCAAATCTAATAGACCACTTTTCCGGATTTCACGGGCTTTGAGAAAGTTGTCGTGTACATTCACTGGTGTCTCCGTGTCCAGCACGAGAAACAGTAAGGGTTTAAGTGTCCTATCTAGGTCACTCGGTGTCTTAGTCAGGGTTATTCCTGCACAAACATCATGACCAAGAAGCAAGTTGGGGAGGAAAGGGTTTATTCAGCTTACTTCCACATGGCTGTTAATCACCAGAGGAAGTCAGGACTGGAACTCAAGCGGGTCAGGAAGCAGGAGCTGATGCAGAGGCCATGGAGGGATGTTTCTTACTGGCTTGCTTCTCCTGGCTTGCTCAGCCTGCTCTCTTATAGAACCCAAGACTTCCAGCCCAGGGATGGCACTACCCCTTTGATCACTAATTGAGAAAATGCCCCACAGCTGGATCTCATGGAGGCATTTCCCCAACTGAAGCTCACTTCTCTGTGATAACTCCAGCCTGTGTCAAGTTGACACACAAAACTAGCCAGTACACTCGGCGAGGACAAAGACTAGCGAACTGAAACCAGAGCCATCAGTTGCTCAGAAGTAAGAGTCCCTGCCACCTGACAGGCATCAGAAACAGCAACCTACCTGTGTGGCTAAGGAAGTTATAGATGCTGGCTACCTTCCACTAACTAACTGTCCTTAAGAAAACAAGGTGTGGCGTGCCAGGTGTGGGGTGTACAAGTCTTGACCTGGGGACTACCTGGGGAGACAGCTGGGGTGGTGAAGCACTTGGTAAATAGAAACTAGACCTGCACTGGACTCCCAGAACCCATCTAAGAGGCCAAGCATGGTGACTTTATAATCACAGTGGTAGGCAGGCAGAAACAGGGAGTATCCCCGCAGCTCAGTGGCCAGCTAGCATAGCCAGACCAACGAGCCGAGCCCTAGGCCAACAAAAGGCCTTGTCTCAAAGAACAAAGTGGACAGTGACAGTTTGCCCTTTGGCCCGGTGTCCCCCTCTCTCTGTGTCTCTGTGTCTCTGTCTCTCTCTCTCTCTCTCTCTCACACACACACACACACACACACACACACACACACACACACGAACACCCTAGTGACCTCCAGGTTCCGGGCAAGGGTTTTACAAGGCCTCCAGTGCTCTCCTGACCTCCTATGTTATCATTAGGACTGAGTTGGCCAACCCCATTGGGCGTAGTCTGCACGCAGCAGTGTCCTGGTCCAGATGCCTGGCCAGAAGCAGGATTAGCACCCAGAGTTTTATTGCCTACGACTAGATAATCAAAAGGAGGAGAAAGAAGAGATCAGGAGACTATACAGCTGGGTGTAGTGTCAGACACCTGAAATCTCAGCACTTGGGATGCCTGGTTGTACTAAAAGCCAGGCTAGGCTAATATAGCAAGACCCCACCTCAAAAGGTCAAATTCTCGAGAAAAGACATGGACATGACTAATCCAAGCTAACCCAGATGGCTAATGTTTTCAGTCAAGCATTTGGTGAGGGTTTTCACACGTGGGATTTGCCTTTCAATAAGCTATTTATTCAAGTGGGAATCAGTAAAGAATAAAAATGTTGAGGGCCTCCATCAGAGCCCCTTTGATCCCAAGGAGTGTCTATTAATTATCATCCAGCTAACCAAAAGTGATGCGAAAATGGGCTGAAGTTATGAAAAAAAAAATGGAAGGATTTTGCTGGCGACTGGACAGTACCACGAGAAAACAAAAAACAGCCACTGCCACACACCAGGCCTGACTTGCACAAGCCCATGTTTACTCCTGGATATGTCTTCCAAGTTGAGACAGTGGCTCACCTCCTCTACAATTCTCTCTATCTGTGAGATGGCCATGTTGGGGACATCTGCCTTGCACAGACTTGTAACATAAGCCAGAGCCCACTGTCTCTTCTTGTCTGACAAGTTTCCACTACGGTCTGGTGTCTGCTCCCCAAATCACCCCCTACCCCAACTCTACTTGTTGGGACCCAATCCTCAATGTAATGAGAATAAAATGAAGGGCTCTGGGAAGTAATTAGGTTACAAGAGCTCTATTCTCCTGGATCCCACTGGTGCCCTTATCCAAGAAGGCTAGGCTGAGAGCCCTCCTGCCTTTCCACAGTATGGGGACACAGAGGGTGCTGCCTTCCAATGCACAGGTGCGCCCTCACCAGACACTGAATCTGCCAGTCCCATAACCGTGAGCAGTACACCTCTGTGTATAAATTACCGGACCTAAGGTAAGACATTAAGCATTTTAAAGTCAGAAACGCTGGTCCCAATCTTCATCGCCAGTCTAAAAGGATCAACAGTAGCCAGGGAGCGAACGGCTGCGAGGGGGTCTCAGCTAATTGTTAAGAACGCACTCCGTACAGACAGATATATCCTGCACACAAAGAAGCGCACTGGAGTCCTCACAGAAGCCTACACTTCTTCCTGGGGTCTGGACCCCAGGGACATAGGACAGGGATCTGAGCCTGCATCAAGGTTGAACACTGAAGGCCCTGGCAAAGAGTGAGAGCTGGCTACCCACAGAGCGACTTGGGGCCAGGCTGCTGCAGTTGACCCAGGAGGCCAGCTACGACGGGTAAGACTCCTCCCTCCAAGTTGTCTCCTCACTAAACGTGTGACACACAACCACCCACGTTTAATTTTATTTTCTAAAAGAAGCTGTGATCTAACGAACTTATTTATGATTTACTCAGCCCCAATATTCTGGCTTACCTCAATAGTCTCTTGCAGATTTGGAATGATTAATATATAAAATAGGGTCAGCTTCCTCAGGAATTAGTACTGCTCTGTGTGGAGCCAGAAGGCTCTGCCTCCTAGACTTCCTTGCCTGAATGGTCCCTGAGCAGGCCGCTGCACACATCTCCATGGAAGGCAAGGTAAAGTTCCTCTGGTACAGGTACTGATGGTGATCCACCTGCCTCCTCTTCCAAATGGGCCTCTCCTGGGCTGAGAGGTGACCACCAGGCAGGACTCAGTGCGAGCGAGGACTCAGACCTACAGGATGGATTGTGAAGCAGGAGCTGTATGTAAGCTACGTAGATTTGCTGATGTGTCCAGATGTGTCTGCTGCAAAGCCTGGACTTGGCCACTCTCTCTGGAAACAAGTTCCCAGGCCAAGCAGAACAGCTGGCTGATGGCTTACCTGTCAGCAAACTGAGCTAATGTAAACAAAGTGGGGGGGGGGGGGGCCAGATAGGGAATCACTGCCACTCTGCAGGACACTCTGGGCACTAACACACCCACTTACACAAAGGCATGGAGCTTGGAGGAAGAGCTGGGCAGACCCACACAGGAATCCTCTGTTATCCGAGCAACCCTAGGGAAAGTTCAGTTTCTCAGAGCTGCCATTTGCTTTCTCCGACATAGCAGAAAACTGACTAGTGCCTCACACCTCAGGCCAGAGCGCACAGGCTGGCCGTCCACTATGTGCCACAGGTAGTGGCTAGAACATTCCATCGGTGCTAATGGCTCTCCAAATCCCCAAGAGCCTAATATACTCTAAATAGTTTTTGAAGGGGGACCAGATATTTCCCAGTTGTACTTCCAGGCCCATGCCGACCTCAGATGGCAGATTCTAGATACCTGGTCCTGGAAACTTAGCAATGATAATGGCACACTATCCACGCATTGTGCTCTATATGAGCTAGTGGCTATCAGACTGGCCCCAAATCGCTGCTGCACCCGTCCGTCTCCGTGTTCTGAGTACTCAACTGCCTTCCCAGCCATCCAGCTAGCTGTTTCCACTGTCACCCTGCCCTTGTCTGACCCCACCCTCCTCATCCTGGCTGACTCTTGCTCAGTCATCTCCTTCTTGCCATCTGCCCCACTCCACCACCTCACCCCAGCACATCCGCTGCCAGCCGGGTGCTTCCCGGTTACGCCACTCAGATGGAGTATCCTTCGGCTCGTTCATATCAGTTGTCTATTGCCTTACTCATCTTCCATGGCCAGGAAATGAGTCAGGTATCCTTATACCTCAAGATGCCTGTCTTAAATTACTCCTCACAAGTTGCAGGATTAGCTGGGTGGGGTGTCTTGCCCTGAGGGCTCCACTCCCTTTTATTCCATTTCTCATCTTTCAGCACAAACCTTCGCTCCAACATTACATTCCCTGGTGTTCTCTTCTCCCTACACTGTATGTTTTGTATTTCTATCTGCCCTGCTTGCTCTTGGCCATTGAGGATTTGCACAAGAGTGAACCTCACTACAGTCAATATTAGGCCGGAGTGTGTGTGTGTGTGCTCGCTCGCTCGCTCAGGCTCGCTTGCCATCCTTCCTCCTCCTTCTCTTCTTCCTCCTCCTCCTTCTTCCTTCTCTCCCTCCCTCCCTCCCTCCCCCACCTTCTCTCTCACATCTCCCCACCACGATGGCCAGACTCACCCTCTGAAAGTGTAACCACCATGTAATGTTTCCTTCTACGATGTCTCTTCTCAGCAATAGAGCAGTGAACAGTAACTACAGCAGAAGTCACATCGTGGCCCGCCCGGCCATGATGCTTTATGAAAGAACGTGGAAGGACTTCACAGCTCATCCTAGGAAGCAGCTTGCAGGGCAGTGATGCTGAGAGCCATGGGAACTATGGAAGTCCTCAGAGTGGAACATTAGCAACTGTGCCTGCTGTTTGCCTACTTGCCCTCACTCTTGCTGGCAAGTGCATCTCTCCTGTTCCCTGGCCACCCATGTCACTGGTGTCAGGACCTACTTCCTTTGGGATCCCATCATAGACTGACAAGTGGCAGCTCGTATGACTCGCCTGGGACTGAGAATATGTGGACAGAACTATAGAGCCCTTGGCCTTTTTGTCGGGAGGCAGCCATTATTGGACTGCTAAGACCCAAGCCTGTAAGCCACTCTAATAACACCCTACAGTAAGATAATAATAGAACTTAATAAACATAATATAACAGTATGTCTATCAGTTCTGTTCCTTTAGAGAACACTGATGAATAACTGGATGAGCCAAAGACAACAGATCAAGTATCAGTTACATATGGTTCCTTAGTTTTACCACAAATGGATGGTGTGCATGCATTCGTGTGTCTGTGTGTTTTGTTTTGAAATGGGATCTCATGTAGTTCAGGCTGGGCTGTGTGTGTGTGTATGTGTGTGTGTGTTGTTTTGAAATGGGATCTCATGTAGCTCAGGCTGGGCTGTGTGTGTGTGTGTGTGTGTATGTGTGTTGTTGTTGTTGTTGTTGTTGTTGTTGTTGTTGTTTTGAAATGGGGTCTCATGTAGCTCAGGCTAGAGGCTCTACCTTAAATATGGTCAAAGATGGCCTTACTGCTCTGATCCTACTGGGGTTATAGGTGTGCACCACCAGTTTCATGTGATGCTAGACATGGCCTTCTACACGCTAGGCAAGCATGGCTGGGCTTGCAAGGCTCAGGCAGGAGGGCCTTGAGTTTAAGATCATCAGCCCATGCTATATAAACTCTTTCCCACTAAATAAAGACATAAATAAACATTTGAAAATTTTAAAGCTCATTTTTTTTTTTGGAAGTTTGATACAGTACTTAGAGGAGGAACAAATCTTACGGCATCAGCAGAACCACTTAGCTCCAGACTGAGCTACATCCCCAGCTCCTGTGAAAAGGGGGGAGGAGTATGACCGTTTCCTCGCTAACAACTGACTTGGGATCAGCTGAGGAAGCAGGTGTAAGAAATTGAGTAACTGTGCTCTGGGCCTGAATGCTTTCCAGAGACCCCTTAAATCATCTCTGCAGGTGGTGAGTGAGGCCTGAGCACAGGATACCGCCTTCCCCCAGTAAGTGTGTTGGCAAAAGCTGTCCAGGGCCCCTAGCTAACACGTGCCCTTAATTTTCTGACTCTGGACACTTGTCCCAGTTAACATGCACATCTGCCAGATGAATGCCATCCACTCTGGGAGTGTGTTTCAAGTTCATTATTGACTAAAGCTTTCAGGCTTCTGCTAAGTGAAGCCCAAAGCTGGAGAGCTGGGGAGGGTAACAATGAACTCAACTCCTGGCAAAAGGAGCACAGGCGATTTGTCAGGGTCACGTGTCACAGACCCAGGATGTTGACTAAAATCACCTAAGGCCTCTTTCCTTTACAAGATACACTCCCCTGCCAACTGCGGCATCAATACACACAAGAACATCAAACTAGGGATGTATCACTCAGTAGCCTTGTGGTAGAGCACTGTAACTGGCTAGTTTTATGTGTCAACTTGACACAGGCTAGAGTTATCACAGAGAAGGGAGCTTCAGTTGGGGAAGTGTCTCCATGAGACCCAGCTGTGGGGCATTTTCTCAATTAGTGATCAAAGGGGTGGTGCCATCTCTGGGCTGGAAGTCTTGGGTTCTATAAGAGAGCAGGCTGATCAAGCCAGGGAAAGCAAGCCAGCAAGGAACATCCCTCCATGGTCTCTGCATCAGCTCCTGCTTCCTGACCTGCTTGAGTTCCAGTCCTGACTTCCTTGGTGATAAACAGCAATATGGAAATAAGCCAAATAAACCCTTTCCTCCCCAACTTACTTCTTGGTCATGGTGTTTGTGCAAGACAGGCACCCAACACCTAATTAGGTCCTAAGTTTTATTCCGAACCCCATAACAGACCAACAGCCAACGGCGTAGGGGTACTCAGCTACAGTCTGTTTTCAGAAGGCTGAGGCAGGAAGATCTCAAATATAAAAGTAGCCCGTGTTATTATGTGTGGTGGTTTGAGAATGGTCCCCATATACTCATAGATTTGAATGCTTAGTCTGCAGTGGGAAGTATTCGGGAAGGATTTTTATTGGAGGAGGTTTGTCCCTTAGGGGTGTCATTCCCAGTTAGTGCTCACTCCGGTGCTCCCCGATCCCCTCCTGGTTGTCTCAAGGTGTAAGCTCCAGGTACAGCTCCAATACCATTCCCGCCTTGCTCCCCATCACGATGGTCATGGACTCTACTACCTGCTGGCACTGGGAGCCCCCGAGTTCTTTTATAAGTTGCCTTGGCACAGCAGTAGAAAAGTAACTAAAGTACCGTGTATCCATAATTGGTTTAAATTTAAATTTAAAAGTCACTACATCGAAGCTCATTACAAGTTACATAAAAGCTGGGCATGGTAGCAACATCTTTAATCCCAGCACTCAGCAGGAGAGGCTAGTGGATCTTTCTGAATTCAACATCAGCCTGGTCTACATTGTAAGTTACAGACTAACCAGGTCTACAGTGATGCCCAAAAAAGAAAAAAATCCAGGCATGGTGGTCATGGTGGTGCATGCCTGGATCCCAGCACTCAGGAGGATAAGTTTAAGGGTAGCTTGGTCTACTAAACAAGTTCCACCAAGTTCCAGGATAGCCAGGGCTACCCAGAGAAACACTGTAAGAGATATTTTAAAGTATATAATATATGGTAGGGCCTGTAAGATGTTCATTGGACCAAGGCATGTACCACACACTGAGCCTGATGACCCGAGTTAAGTTCCCAGGATCTACATGGTAGTAGCAGTGAACAGACTCCTACAAGCTGAACCTCCACACACATACACACAGGACAAATAAAATGTAATGTTTCCAAAAGTTAACTAGTATATGGTAGAATGTGTATAGATTATCTGCAAATATACTATTTCATTTAGGGAACTACAGCATCCTAGGAATTTGGAGATATATATATATATATGTATACTATATATATCCATATATGTGTGTGTGTGTGTATATATATATATACACACACACAAAATCATTTTATTGTGGACAATTTATGCTTTTTCATTTTTATGCTATTTTCACATTTTATTCTTCTAACAGCAGGTTGCCATAGACAAGACACTCGCCCATTTCAAAGGTAATCAAAAACCAGAAATATCAACTAAGGATAGAGTGTAACCTATTTTTAATGATGATTCTTAAGCATTTTAACCTTCCTGCTAGCCCACCACCCACCAGAGGTAGCGGAAAAGAACGGATGGGTCTGGGGGCTGGGGAAGTGGACCTGTTTAGAAAGGTTCTTTGGAGCAACCCCCGTCTGTGTTGTCTGGAAGTTCAGTTCACAGGTCAGCAGGAGGCGGCAGCTCAATCCACTCGCAACGTTTCACAGGTAACACCAGCAGTCCAGTTTGGTAGAGTTGGCATAGCAAGCATGAATGGACAGCATTGGCAATATGACCTAGCAGAGACAGCTGGGCCTCAGCCTCAGCATGAGTCAGCAGGCAGGACCAGGAGGAACGCCAGGAGTTCTAGGCGGTGCCTCTCTCAGTGAAGATCAGTGAAGACACGAGACCCACAAGCGTTGCGCAGCTAGCCATGCAAGCAAGCCAGCCTCCGTCACTGTCCATCAAGTTCTATTGATGCCCTCCAAACATCTGTGTCCTCCACAGGTCTGGCCTCAGCACATGTGTCTGTCTCAGCTGACATCACTTTGCCAATCCGCCCAAGTCTGAGGAGTCCAAAGAAGGTAGCAAGAAACTGCAGTACACCACCAGATGTTTTTTTGGTGCATTTCTCTCTATGGAGTACCAATAAATGCAGCTCAATTACATGGTGTAAGACGGACCAATACAAGCGTGCTGTTAGCAAAGAATCCTTCATCAAGTGTCTTTTCACAGACTTGCTTTAGCAGAACATCCTCTCTCCTGTGTCTGCGTCACAAGTCTGCCTTCTTTCATCTGTGTCCACTTCAGCTAACCATTCCCTTCATGCTCCTTCTATACTACCCAACTGACTTTCCAAAGAACCCTTAAGTTTCCACTTCAGTAGAGCTTGATTCAGTAGGGTACTGTCTAGCATGCTCAGGGTCCTGAACTTCATCCCCAGCAATGCCCCAACCGCGGCATGCAAAAGTGAGTACACGCCCAGACCCCCACAGGACTAATCATCTTGCTCTGAGGCGTGCAGAAGCTGAGCAGACTGATTCCACTTCTCTGAGCCTCTTCCCAATGTTCCATTCTGGCAATAAGGAAAAGGTGTTCCCACTGCACACACTCTACAGCCCCACGTGTGTTCAGACACCCACAGGAACCCCGGAATGTGCAGCTCAGCTCACAGACGCTATGTGGGCTAGGCAGGACAGAAGGAAGCTGCAAGAGGAAAAAAAAAAGTGACTGAATATGTATGCAAGAAGACAGTTTTGCTTCCTGCCGTGCTGGGGTCTGTCAGTGCTGAAATGTGTTTCAACTGTGGGTGCCACTCTGCAGCAAGACGTGAGGAAGCAGGATCTGCTGCTATTTATAAATGTCTTATTTTGGGCCATCTTTCCTGTAAAGTAACAGGCAATCCAGACAGGGGCTGGGGATGGGTTTTTTTTGTGGACTGAATTCAGAAAACCTGACACCTTGCAAATGCCCTCCACATCGAGGCCTGCTGCTGCTAAGAGCTTCTGAACAGAGCCAGATGGACCCTGTCTGATCAGAATCTGTCATCTGCCGTCCCAGGGCAAACAACATCCTTTTCATCAATTTCCCTCTTGTGCAAAACAGCTTAAAGCAGAGAATTGGGGCTGAGTGTGGTAGCCTTAATCTCAGCACTGATTTGTGAGTTTATATGAGGCTAGCCTGGTCTACATGAGGCCAGCCTACAATACACAGCAAGCTCAAGGCCAGTCAGAGCTACACATGAGGCCATATCCTGAAAACAAACAATAAAAAACAAAGGAGGCTGGCAGTGTGTGGCAGTGTGTGGCAGTGTGGCACAGTGGTGGATAGTGGCAGTGTGTGGCAGTGTGGCACAGTGGTGGATGGTGGCAGTGTGTGGCAGTGTGGCACAGTGGTGGATGGTGGCAGTGTGTGGCAGTGTGGCACAGTGGTGGAGCACCTGCCGAGCACAGGAGAGACTCTGGGCTTGAGGCCCCCACAATGCAAGAGTCACAGGTGGTTCTTTGCCATCATCTTGATGCTGGGAATCAAACCCAGGTCCTCTGGAAGAGCAGTCAGTGCTCTTCACCACTGAGCCATCTCCACAAACCCCTTAAAGGATTCCTAAGTGCTGGGGATCTATAATGAACAACCGTGAGACTGAAAAATAAAGGACGTGATACAGTTGTTGGTGGAGTGGGAAAGGCGCTGTGGGAAAGGGGGTGGGAAATCGGGGAAACTGCCACCTCCCGTTTCCAGTCAGACCCTGGAGAAAGCTGTGGTCTTATGGCATCCCCAAGCACTGGTCCTAGAACCTGACACCATCGTGGTTTCAAAGCCTGCTCCCAGTGACCTATGTGATTCTGTGCCTGGGATTCACACAGATGTAGGATTGAGAGCCTAAGTGTCCATACAACTAACTCACAATAAAGGGCAACGTGGAAAAGCAGCAGGAGCCAGGGCACCACTGGCAGAGGAGCAACTTGGCAATAACCTTTAAGAGGAAGATGATGCTGATGCTCGAGAGAAGTGTGCCCATTAGAGCTGGAGATCGTCAAAGGGTCACCAGTTGGCTGACATATACATCAATACTCTTCCGCCCCTGCCGAGATGCCCAGCCTCTCCCAGCCAGAGTGCATTAGGATAGATGTTTACAACCCATCAGACTGCTCTGTGAGGATGCGTGATGTGTGACGCATACACTGGTCCTCGGATGAGACAGACAGCAGGGAACCAGGCTGCAAGACCCGGAAGCTCTCAAAGCTGTTTCAATGCAACTCTAAGGAAGGGCATACAGTTATCCAGCTATCAGGTTCTATTCCAAGCCATGGGGTTTGGGGGGGTGGGGGTCACCAAGGCAACCGTCTTACCTGTTAATCCAGCCGGTGTGAGAGGAGTAGGTGTCACTGATGTCACTGACTACACCTACTTTACCTGGAAGACAACCAAGTTCTAGTGGCAAGGCCTTGCCAGAAGCTACTCAGCAAAACTTGATGGAGGCTGGATGAGCAACTCATACACTGAGCCACACCCTCTGCTGTCCACCCAGGAGCCCCACCTTCCTATCTAAGGGCGACTTTTGAGGCTCGTGAGACGGCTCCATGGGTACAGGTGCCTGGCGCCAAGCTTGACAATCTGAACCCACATGGTGGACAGAACTGACCCCAGAGGGCGAGCCAATGTGTGCTCACACTGACACATACACTGATAAACGTGACTTTAAAAATTTGTTTTAATAAAAACAACTTTTCCAGTTTTTCTGGTTTCCCAGTTCCCTCACTCCAACACTTAAGGGCAAAGAAAGAAAGAAAAAAAGAACTGTTTCCAAAGATAGGAGTTCCCTGTTCCTCTGCCCCTGATGGATCTGGTCATTTAGGGTCAAACTATTATTAGTGTTGGGCATGTCCCCCTCAGGAGTCCAGCTTGGCTTTCCTCTTCTCAGCTCCACTGCCCCACTGCCCTGCCCTGCCCTGCCCTGCCCTGCCCTGCCCTGCCCTGCCCTGCTCCCAGCATCTCACCCTGCGGGTAGTTGGGGTATTTGGTACACAGCAGATCCCTTCAGGACTGAATTACATAAACTGTTTTCCTTACGCTCCACCGCCAACCCCCCCCCCCCCCCCCACCGCCCAACCCCGGCCAACCAAACCTCTTCCCAGATCTGGAACCCACAATTCAACCACGTGCTATAATGATAGAGCTCTGGCCTCTAGTTCAGATCCCAGATCAAGGCTCTCTCAGCCACCTGACCTTTCCCATCTGGTTTGTCGGCAAAAGATGTAGCTCGAGAAAGCCACAATCGCTGGCTGCTCCTGACCCTTGCCCTTCCCTCACTGTGGGTAACTACTGAGTGAATCAAGATGAGTATTCTCACTAGAAGCTGCCTAAGCACACGCTTAAGACACCATTTCTCTTCTCTTCCCTTCTCACATCTGTATTTACTTTCCCGGGTCCTGCCCGCCTGCCTGTTACCACATCAGGCTCCCCCTGGACCACAGCCAGTGGGGCAGTCCTGAGCATGCTTTCCTGTGAACTCACCATGTTTTCTGAAAGCCTTGAAGGTCTCCTAACCATGGAGCACCTCAGCTTAAGGACAAAGTTAGAAAAGGCGACTGGTATCACACAGTGGCACAGACCTGCTGGTCACCCTTTTCTGCCCACAAAAACTTCCATCAAAACTGATTATTTAACTTGCCAGTCACGTTGGCACACTGTAGTACTAACATTCAGAGGACTGGGACAGGAGGGCTATGTGAAGAGACCCACATTTTTATTTAAAAAAAAAAAAAAAAAAAAAAAGACAAACCTCTCCCAATTCTTTAAAGTTCAGATAAAGCACAGAGGCACAGATAAGCACCCAAGAAAATCAGCCGGCCTCGGCGGCCTCTGCGGCCACAGCTAGTAGCAGCTGGGCCTTTGCGCTCAGATCTGTCAACAATACCCTCCTGGTTTGTTGCTTTGTGAGAGCTTTTTGTTTTGTTGTCCTGCGCTGTCCCCTGCCCCACCCTGTCCTCCTCTAGACCCTGCCTGTGCTCTTGAGTGTAGAAACTGGGTTTCTCTGTGTAGCCCTACTAGAACTCAACAATCCACCTGCCTCTGCCTCAAAAGTGCTGGGGTTAGAGGCATGTACAGCCACCACCCTGAAGTGGAAAGCTTTGGATTCTTTGCTAAACATACACACACACACACACACACACACACACACACACACACACACACACACATTGATCCACCTTGCATTGCATAGTTGAGCTGCATTTGTTGGGACTTTACCATAGAGAGAAATGCACCAAAAAACTTCTAGTGGTGTGCTGCAATTTCTTGCTGCTTCCTTGGGTCTGCTAAGACCGATGCAGGTGCTAAGGCAAGACCTGTGGAGGACTTGTGATGTTTTGAGTAAAAATGCCTCTCTAGGCCTGTGGTTGTTCTGCTTTCTTTTGTTTAACCTGATTTAACAGTTAAAATATTCATTAGAATGTAAATATTAAGTGTCAATTTAACCAAATCCCAACAGAATTCCACATGGAAAAAGGACAAGTGTCAGTAAAGGATCAGTGAACTCGGATTTCAGTAAAAGAAGTCAATAAAACTGTAATATTGATCCCAGAGGGGGAAGCAGAAAAATGACAGTACAGTTGTTCCACTTCTTTGTTCTGAAATGCTAAGATAAATAAAAGGAGAAATAACCAGAAGGGGTGAGAGTAGCTCTCTGGGAAACAGGATGAGCTAGCACAGGATTGTTGGTGTTACAGGGCTTACAAGAAGGGTAACTGTCAGCATCATGACCATCATCACCAGGACCACATCAGCTACCTGCCACTGTCACCATCGTCACCACCATCATCATCATCACCATCATAAGATGATGCCCAAGGACACTGCTGCTACTGAGCTCCAAGCAACTTTTCAATTGCCATCCCTGTACACTGCTCTGTAATCTCCACAGTATAAATTCTCTACATAGAGCAAACTGACATCGACCTCAGAGATCCAACTGCCTTTGCCTCCATCATCGTATGGGATTATAAAGGTGTGGCACCAACAATTTACATTTACTCTTGTGTGTTGCTGCAGCCTTAAACCTAGGCCTTGTAAAGGCTACCCAGTGTGGTAGTGCAGTCCTTTTTTTATTCCTAGCACCCAGGAAGCAGAGGCAAGTGGATCTCTGAGTTCGAGGCCAGCCTGGTCTACAGTATGAGTTCCAGGGGCAGCCAGGGCTACAGAGAAACCCTGTCTCCACCATCCCCAAAATGGAATGTCCCCCATAGACTCATAGCTTCGAATCCTTGCCACTACTTGACAGGGACTAGGAAGGGGTGCCTGGGTCAGAGCAGGTGTGGCCTTGTTGGAAAGTGTCACTGCGGGGGGTGAGCTTTGGGATTTCAGGCTTCAACCCAAGTCCAATGTCTCTGTCTCCCTGCTGCCTGCAGATCCAGATGTAAAATTCCTTCCACTGTGTGATTCAGGGAATCAAACTCAGATGTCAAGCCTGGTAGCAAGCAACTCTGTCAAAGCACTATCACATGCCCCAGGCACAGCCTGGGACAGCAGTAGAAAACAAAAATAGCCAATTAAATGCCAGGGTGTCAGCTCTTCCTGTGACATCAAGCTCTGGTGGGGACAGAAGCCAGCATGGCATCACTCTGTCTAAGGATCTCTTCGATATCACGGGCTATACAATACAAACTGCCCTCTCTGGCACAAACACACATACACAAACTAATCCCATAACCAATTTGGTGCCCAAGGTCCTTGTCTAAAACAATGCTGTTAACCCAAAACGCTAGCTCAACAAAACTCCACATGTAGCTTCAGGAGATGAGTAGCCCTTTCTGAAGCTCACCCTCAGACACCCTCTCCCGATAATCGAACTAATCTGTCCTCCAAAGAGACTTCTTGGGAGTGGAAGTGCAGGACTGATCCCCTCCTCCCAGGTGTTGGCGGCTGTGGTGCTCTGGTTAGAGGGTCGTTTGTTGGCAGGTGGGATTGGAGCACTGCAGTTGGAAAGTGGTTGGGGCCTGGGGGGACGGGGAGGGGAGATCCACGGTTGGTAGTGGTGTACTGTTCTCAGAAGAGATTAAAGGTAGTTTTCACAGACTTGGCTAGTGCCTGTGAAAATGTGTAGTTGTTTCAGGGCAAGCCTGGCATCTTCCCATTCTCTGGTTTCCTGTCTTCCACACAGGTGTCCACCATGGTACCATTGGCTGTGAAGCCCTTGGCAGTGAGTGACTCAACCTTGAACTTCCAGCCTTAAAGCAGAAAAGGAAATAAACCCCCTTTCTCTGTATGTTCCCTAGCCTGGGAGATTTTGTTCGGGCGAGAGGAGACAGACCAACACAGTCAATAACAGGGACGCTCAGTTTTCCAGAAGGGATATCCTAGACACGAACTCTCTTCACAGGCACGCCACTTTGTCAGAATCCACAGAATACAGTTGTGAGTAGACGGCAGTGTTTGCCTGCCAGGATCAAAACGCTCCCCAAAAGTCGAAGAAACTGACAGTTTGTGTAAAGCAAGCTGGTATCCAGCTGATTGTTGCAGAGTCAAGATAATACAATATCTCAATAGACGTGATTCCTCGGGGAGAAAGAAAGGTTAAAGAAGAAGAAATTTACCAAGGAGGATAATTTTTTTCTACAGATGTACTATACCCACCTAAGCAGGCTGCTACACGCCTGTTCTCCCAGCACACAGAAGGCTAAGGCAGGAGTTCAAGACCACTTACGTACACACGTACACACACACACACACACACACACACACACACCACATACACACTAAGACTGTGGCTCAGTTTGTAGAGTGCTTGCAGTATACGGGGGTTTGTGGGACGGACTTGAGATCCTATCACTCGAGCTGAGGGAACTTCCAGCTATATATATAGAGGGGCTTATCTAAAAGTTTAAGTGCTGTGTCTGTGCAGAAATGTGAGTGTGTAACTAAAGGGAATCACCTAATGGAGGAAGTCTCAAGGAACTCTTACCCACCGCCTTAGTTCCCCCTCTGGGCTTCCTACGGAAGATTTCTTCTTTGCTCACCAAAATGTTTGAGAATTTCTACCACTAGACCAGCTGCAACTGTCCACCAGACCAGCTGGGTGTACCGCTAACTCCATTTTCCTGTAACCAACCTGGAGACAGAAGCAGATCTGTAGTTTAAGACCACCCCAATTCCACTCTCCTGACCTCGGATGCTCAACTCAAGCCCTGACCTAGGTATAGCCTGCACTTCTGACCCAGGGCTATGAAATGGGGAGCATCCCAGTGGTGTATGAGAAGGGGACTGGAGCATCCCTGTGCTGTGTGGGAGGAGCCTGGGAGCATCCCTGTGCTGTGTGGGAGGAGCCTGGGAGCATCCCTGTGCTGTGTGGGAGGAGCCTGGGAGCATCCCTGTGCTGTGGGAGGGGCTGGGAGCATCCCTGTGCTGCTGTGTGGGAGGGGCCTGGAGCATCCCTGTGCTGCTGTGTGGGAGGGGCCTGGAGCATCCCTGTGCTGCTGTGTGGGAGGGGCCTGGAGCATCCCAGTGCTGTGTGGGAGGGGCCTGGAGCAGTGGGAGGGGCCTGGGGGAACATCCCTGCGCTGTGTGGGAGGGGCCTGGGAGGAGCATCCCAGTGGTGTATGAGAAGGGGCCTGGAGCATCCCTGTGCTGTGTGGGAGGGGCCTGGAGCAGTGGGAGGGGCCTGGGAGGAGCGTCCCTGTGGTGAATGGGTGTCCCCTCTCCAGCAACTCTACTTGTTCAGTTATCCAGCAGCCAGCTTGAGCCTTGTCCTGTAGGGTTGTTTGTTTTTTAACAGAGCATGACTGATAATGGCACTGGTCATAACTAACTCTACCTCCTCTCCCATTCCTGGATGTCACAAGATAGAGAAGATCATGCAGAATCTGGTCTCGTATACGAAATAGCTCATTTTCTCTTTTGTCTTTCTTTAAATTAATTTATTTTTTAATTAAGTTAACTTATTATTTAATTATTTTTGCTTGTTTTTTTTGGTTGCTTTTGTTGTTTTGGCTTTTGTTTTCTTAAGTCAGGATCTCACTAGGTAGCCCTGGCTGACCCCTTGGGCATCAAATGACCCTTTCATGGATAGGTGTCACAGATACCCTGCACATCAGATATTTACACTATAATTCATAACAGTAGCAAAATCGCAGTTATGAAATAGCAATGAAGACAATTTTATCATTGTCCCCACAGCATGGACTATATTAAAGGGTCACAGCACTAGGAAGGTTAAGAATATGTAGACCTGGCTGGCCTAGGAACTCACAGATCTGTCTACCTCTGCCACCATACCTAGCCCAGATTAATTCTTTAGTGGGCTCACATTTGATACAGTGCTGGGACCATAGAAAATACAGAAGGTACAGCTGGTGAACATGCATCGGTGGACAGTGTCTCATACACCAAGCGCTGCTTCCATCTTGAGCATCCCATGAACTGCGGCATGATGGTACACACCTATAACTGAGCATTAGAGAGGTGCATACCCAGCACTCAAGAAAGATCAAGGTCTTGCCAGACTGGGCTATCTCAAACCACCCCAACACCCCACATAAACTGGTGAGCTGATGCACAAGGATCATACTTTGAAGGCTACCCTGAAACAGATGAGATCGTGGACAGGAAGGAGTGGATACAGAATAAGGAGGTCAGGGCAGTGACCTTAGTGACCCCACCTTGACCAGGACCATTCCCCCTCCACTTCCTGGTCACTATGAAGCAAGCACACAGCACGCACTTTGGCACCAAGCGCTCTCTCTCAGCTGATGTTCTTGCTTTGCCACAGGCCCTGCAACAAGACTCCAGTGGCCAAAGTAAGTTCATGGTCACAGGCTGACACTGATGAACACAAGACTCTGACAGGAAGGGGGACAAGAGGCTGTTTGTGGCCAAAGACCAATTACTACCAAGATTCTTCCAACCCACTAGAGACTTTGGAGCTCTAAACTGAGCATAGACCAAGCACACACTCCTTAGACGCCCAATTCACAGCCCCTCAGACTTCCATTTCTGTTTTTCGTTTGTGGTGTCTGTTGTTCGTTCTGAACCTAGGGTCACCTATGAGGGGGCTCACTTCCCAGTCCCTGTGGGCGCTCACTACGCTGCCCCTACCTAGCAAGGGTATGCTAAGCAACCCAGGTTTTCTGGGCCCTCCAGTTCGCTGGACAGGCTTGGGATCCAGCACTACTCGCCGGGTTATGGGACTCAAGGGTGGTCACTGAACTCTGTGAAAATGGGGAGTCGTTACAGCGACCCGCCTCTGAGAGCTGAGGGGTTATGGAGTTAAGAGATGTTACTCCGCCGGGCGGTGGTGGCGCACGCCTTTAATCCCAGCACTTGGGAGGCAGAGACAGGCAGATTTCTGACCAGGCCAGCCTGGTCTATAGAGTGAGTTCCAGGACAGCCAGGGCTACACAGAGAAACCCTGTCTCGGGGAGAGAGAGAGAGCGCACTATTACTCTTAGGCAGGCACACAGTAAGAACTGAGAAGACAGTCACTCTAAGGAACAATAAAGCAAACCTTAGGGACTTTTAGGTAGTGCGGTTAGTGACAAAGTGGCCAGTGAACCTCACAGCACAGTTGGAGCTTTACAAATGAATGTGGTACTTCAGATTAAGAAGACAAGTGGGCTGGAGAGGTGGTGTGGTGGGTAAAGGCTGACTTCAATTTGAATCTCCAGGTCCCATATGGTAGAAGGAAAAAACTCTCTGCTCCAGGTCACCCTCTGATAACATTCATTCTGTGGCACTGTGCAAGCAGGCATGCTCAGGCAAGTACACACCGGCATGCAAGCCAAACACAAAATGTAGTTTTTAAAAAGCCACGAATTGCCGGGCGGTAGTGGCACACGCCTTTAACCCCAGCACTTGGGAGGCAAAGGCAGGGGGATTTCTGAGTTCGAGGCCAGCCTGGTTTACAGAGTGAGTACCAGGACAGCCAGGGCTATACAGAGAAACCCTGTCTCGAAAAACCATAAATAAATAAATAAATAAATAAATAAATAAAACAGAACAGAAAGAACTGGTGCAATAAATGTGGTAAAAGTGGCTTAGGCTTCACTGATGTATTTGGGGATAATTTTCTCGGTTCGTTGGGAGAGGGTCTCACTATGAGGCCTTAGCTGGCCTGGAGCTGCCTGTGTAAACCAAGCTGCCACTGAACTCACACCAATCTGCCTCCCTCGTGTCTCCTAAGCCTAGCATGAGCTACAATGCCTGGCTAGAGAGCATGTGCGCATGTGTGTTTTAAATAGATTAAGAGAAGATTGGGCCAGGGAAAGGTTGCCCTTCCTTATAAAGTTAAGGGCTGTGCCACACCTCAAAACTGCTGAGTGCCAACAACTTCCTGAAACTCAAACATCTGTCCAAGTGCTCAACAGAAGAGCTACAGTCTCTGCTGCAGATGCAGGGTCCGTTTAAAGCTGGCTTTTCCACGAACTGGCATGTGAGACTGACTTCTCAGATCTCAAATTCTAAAGTTAGAATAGGGGCAGAGGGTCAGGTAGGCTCCAC
>JADRCD010236078.1:6390-24488 GCA_019843815.1 Montemys delectorum
CTCCTCCTCCTCCTCCTCCTCCTCCTCCTCCTCCTCCTCCTCACTCCAACCCGATATAAACAGGATTCTTTACTTTCTTCACTGTTGTCCAGGTCACACTCCAAGTTAATCTAGTTAGAGTCATCGTGAGCACCAGTGGATAGACAACAAATCCAATCATTAAAAAGTGGTGCATGTTCCGGGAATGCAGCTCAGCGACAGAGCAGGTGCATAACATCCTCAAAGCCCCAGGCTCCGTCCTTAGCACCAAAACAGCAGCAAAAACAAGCTATTGAACTGATGTTGTCCATCATATGTAGCACAATTGAGTTTTAATAATTCAGTGCTTTGTTCCTGAAGGTTTACTAGTAAGGTGTTCAGTCTCTGTTATAGGGTATTTAGGAGAGAGGAGACCTTCTCCTGTCACATCTTGTGACTGCTTTACTAGGCAGCTTGGGGATGAGATAGAGACAAGCTTGTGACCCTGCTAAGCAAAAGCATCATTGTTACCACAGGTTCCAGGGTGCTTTTTGGTCTAACCATTGGCATCCACTATCTCAAGAGTCCTTTCGTTTGGGGTCATGGTTCAGGTAGACTGGAGGATAATCACCCTTCTTACTGTCATTCAAGCAGACAAAGTACCTATCTGGGTACCATTATCCTTCCTGGCGGACAGAGTGAGTCAGAGAGGCAATTTCCTTTCCTCTGTTCATTCTCTTTGCTTCAGATGTTCTGCAATGATATGTCCTGTGTAATAAGCAGTAAGCTGTGGGTGTTTGAGGGTCTTTGACAAGAGAACATGCTGCCCCCATGAGCAGGGCACTTTCTGAGGAAGCATGACACCCAGCCCGGGGCTCTACTTCTGAGAATGATGGGGTGGCAAGAGATGCTGAGGAGGCCTTTGTCTGTAGGAGGCATCAGGGTTCTGCACAGAGCAAACCTTGAGTCAGCTTTATTGCTGATCTTCATGTGGATGTGTGGGAATTTTTGCTGTTATTGTTTTAACTTTATTTGTTTATTTATTGTTTTTTTTCCAGACAGGGTTTCTTTGTATAGCCCTGGTTGTCCTGGAACTTGCTTTGTAGACCAGGCTGGCCTCGAACTCAGAGATCCTCCTGCCTCTGCCTTCCAAGTGCCAGGACTAAAAGGCGTGGGCCATCACCACCTGGCTTTTGTAGACGTGGTTTAAACAGACACAGGACAGGACTTTAGGCTTTGTCCTAGGTTCAAATCCTTCTCAGCCACTCATAAGCTGTGTGATCTTACTCTTCATGGATATCCATTTTCCCATTCATAAAATTGGAATAATTAATGATAGAGTTTGCTCTATAGGCAGATATGACAAGGAGACTGCACATTTGAATTTGGAAGCAGCTTGTGTTACATAGTGAGTTCAAGGCTAGCCTGTGCTACATAACAAGACTCTTCCAAAAAAATTAAAAAATAAAAAAGGAAGGAAAAGAAAGAATGTATTTCATATAGCCATTGTGTATAAAATAAAAAGGTGACACATATACATGTGTTGGTTAGGTTTTTTGTCAACTTGACACAAGCTGCAGTCACCCAAGAAGAGCTAACTTCAATTGAGAAAATGCCTCCATAAAACTGCCTGTAGGTGCCTGACACTGTTGGCGCTCGCCTTTAATCCCAGCACTTGGGAGGCAGAGGCAGGCGGATTTCTGAGTTCGAGACCAGCCTGGTCTACAGAGTGAGGTCCAGGACAGCCAGGGCTATACAGAGAAACCCTGTCTCGAAAAACCAAAACAAAAAACAAACAAAACAAAACAAAACAAAAATACCTGTAGGCAAGCCTGTGGAATATTTTCTTGGTTAATGATTGATGGGAGCGGGCTCCGCCCATTGTAGGTGGTACTAGACCTGGCAGATAGTGCTAGATTGTAAAAGACAGAAGGTAGGGCAAGCTGGGAGGTGGAGGTCTGTAAGCAGTCCCCCTGCATTGTCTCCCATGAGCTCCTGCCTCCAGGTTCCTGCTCTCCCTTCATTATGGACTGCAACTGTAATCTGAAATGAATTTTTCCTCCCCAAATTGCTTTTGATCTTAGTGTTTATCACAGCAATGGAAATCTAGCACACACACACACACACACACACACACACACTCACTCACTCACATGCACACATAACGCGCACACGAAACATCATGTAGTTAAATGTTCATAGCTGGTCGCTCTGTGTACAATGACCACTGTTGCCACTGGGTTTCCTTTTTATCTTGTGCTTTACACAGTGGATGTAAGCTCTGTGAGCCTCTGTGCTCACCTGGAAGTCGGAGCCAGTGTTACCTGCCCCTCGGAATGGGTATAGGGATTGAATGGGATGCAATGCAGTCTGGCTTGGTGTAGATACTTGATAGATGTCAGCTTTCTTTCCCTCACACCACCTTTACCTGCCTCTTGGCTCTGGACTGAGAATTCCTTCACTGATGTTCCACTGTAGATGACTCTTTAAAATTAAAAATGTATTATTGTATGTGTATATAATGTGGGTGTGAATGTGGGTGTGTGTATGCCACACGCTTTATGTGGCAATCAGGGTAACTTTTGGGAGTTGGTTCCTTCCTTCTCTCCTTCCATCTTTTTATTTTTAGTTATTTATTTTTATGTATAGAGGTGTTGTGTTGGCATGTGTGTATGTACCATATATGTGCCTAATGACTGGAGGTCAGAAGAGAGTACTGCCCCCCCCCCAGGGGACTGGAGTTACAGGCAATTGTGAGCCACCATGTGGGTGCTGGGACTAAGCCCAGCTCTTATGTAAATCTTCCCACCTTACTTGGGTTCTGTGGATTAAACTCAGCTCTGCCAGACCTGCTTGGCAGGTCCACTTATTGGTTGAGCCATTCTGGCCTCCCTCCAGATGAATCTTGTTAACAAGTATCATTAAATGAACTGACTTGTTTAAGATCTCTACTTCAACTTTTCTACCCAAGGCAGGAAAGGAGGAAGGACTGAGTGATTCAGGACACACAGACACACAGGAAAGGGCACGGGGATGTGCAGACTGGTGAGTACCAATCTCATCCTTGCCTATCCTCAAGGAATGGTCTCAGTAGCCAGCCACTGTCCCATCCACTCTACCTTTCAAGGACAGCGACATTCTACCTTAGAAATGGAGAGAACACAGGACTTTTAGCTTAAATGAAACCTGTACATGGGATGAATGCAGGCAGTGAGACTTTTGGTATAGCCTTTGTTCACAGTCTATAAAGTACATGCTTCTCTCCATGTGTAGTCTGTGGTGCCTACCTGTGGGATTCATAGACCCAGGCTTCAGGAAGGTACCGGAAGGCATTTTGGTTACGCCCAAAATGTTGAGGTTGGCACTGTACAAGTTTCCCTCCAAATGCCCCCTTGTTTTTCTTCTATTAGAATACTGTCCTCCGAGAATCGAATCCCGAGTTTGAAGAAGAGACAGCTCAGCTGTTAAGATAGCATGCTGCTCTTGCATAGAAGCTGAATTCTGTTCCCAGCATCCATGCCCAGGAGGGAATCCCACACCTATAGTCACCGTGGGTATCTGCACATGCGTGCACATAATTTAAAAGATAAAAAGTGGATCTTTAAAACCGTTCACAAACATCCCCATGATGGGTGGGGATGGCGTGAGGACTAACTAGGTACCCTGGTGACACCAGGTTGGCCTACAGGTCATTTGTTTTCCTTTTAACTCTTGTCACCAAAGGCTGCCTTCAAGCCAATTGTTTCCTCAAAGACTAAGGTATGATTCCAGCCTTTGTACAGTAGAGTCACTTCCAGCCTTACGCGGTAGAGCTGGAAGGATCAGAGTGGCCATCTGGGGGTGCCAGAGACTCTCTCAGCCAAGGAAGAGAGGAACTCCGTAAAAGCGTAGGCAGATTTTCTCCAGGTGAATTCTAGGAGGCAAGCGGGATCTTGGACCTAATCCACTGCCCCCCCTTAAAAAAATAAAAAATAAAAACAAAAACAAAAACAAAAACAAACCCAAAACCTCGTTTTCTTTCATCTCCAGCCTCCACCTCCAGCCCATTGCCTTGGCTTTCTTGGGCTCAAGCTAACACTCCCTGGAAAGGGATCTGACTTCATTACCCCGTTATTACTGCTTATGTCGGTGCAATTACCCGAACCCGCGGCCTGGCCCAAGCTTCTCAAGGAGAGTTGTAAGTATTTAATGACACGCACGTGGGTCAAAGTATGGACACAGGATGAAGTGTGGTTCCGGGACGCACACGGTCAAGTCCAGAATCCCTGGGGATCTGATCAGAAATTCCCATTCCCGGGCCCCATCTGGGTCCTCCATCGTCAGTCTCTCGGACGTGGAGGTGTCCCTAGCGGATGACTATGAAGTGGCTGGAGGCCGACACCCAGTGGAGCTGGTTGCGGCGCGGGAGCGCCTGAGATCTCCGGCTCCGGGTTTGTGGTCACGTGGGCTTCTCAGCTACCCTCCCACACTCTTTTCTAGGTCCTTAAAAGAAAGACGCACTAACGTCCGTTCGTTGTGGGCAGTCTTTGCCGCTTCTCCAGCTGCTGGCCTTTTGAAACGCACTCTCGGGTTCCTGCCTTCTCCCAGGCTTCTAGAATTGACCATCTCTTGAAACTTCCTGGGAGTAGAGGAGGTGGGGAGCTGGCCGGGAGGGAGCGGCTTGTGCAGCCACTGGCATCCCTTGGCATCCGGGTCTGGCAGCCGCCCGCGGGGCTGAGTGACAACCAGTGGCTGCGAGTCCAGCTCGCTCGGGACTGAGGAAAGCACGTGCTGCATTTACAGAATGCAAAAGAGAGAACGTTTACCTGCCAGGTAGGTATCATAGGGAGGCTTAACTGGCTCTGTGGGACGCCTGCAGAGTTTAGAACAGTAAAGGGGCTGGGGCAGGGGGATGGATGCAACTGTTCTGAACACTATCGGAAACAGAAATTTTATTGACTTTTGGGTTAGTTATATAAATATAATTGTCCTTTTAAAGGAAGAAAATTCCTGTGGATTTCCTAGCAGTGGATAAGATGATGACGCTTCTTGCTTGAGTATTGTGGACCAGGGAAGATATGCCTATCTTAGGCAGGTGATCATGGCTTGAAAAAAACAAGTCGACTGACAATCCTTCATCATATCAGAAATAGTTTAACTTCTTTCCTGGATAGTCTGAGAAAGATTAAATCTGATTTCTCTTATATGCTGGAGAGGAATCTAGCTGTTGCTTCTTCCAGATTTACCTGTGGTGACTGTTTCAAAGTGGAAAGAGAAAATTAGGCCAAGTGAATATTGTTGAGTGTGTGTGTGTGTGTGTGTGTGTGTAACAAAACTATGAATTTGAGCACTACTCGAAAGCGAGTTTGACAGTTTTACTTAGGATTTAGAAGGCAGGTCTGGGTTTGGCACGTATTACCCTCGAGGGAAGATTTTTATGTCTTGCTCTATTTCAAGTGTTTTTGTGAGCATCACTTGAAATTTCATTGTTACCATAATGATCCGGCTCATGGTGGATATTTCCTCTCTCTCCGTGTCAATGTTATTTAAAGAGTGAAAGGAAAGATTAGAAAGCGGATCTATAGTGACAAGAAGGACGAAATAGGTAGCCTAATTTTTTTTTTTTCCAGAGCAAGTCTGACCGTAGGGGTTCTCAACCTGTGGGTCGTGACCCCTTTGGGACCCCTTGACTTCCAAAAAGCTTTTACATTATGATTCACAACAGTAGCAAAATTACAGTTATGAAGCAGCAATGAAGATAGTTTTGTGGTTGGAGGTCACCATAACACGAGGGTCTGTAGTAAAGGGATTGCTCCACCAGAAAGGCCCCCACAGACATTCTATCTGTGAGAGTTTATCAGTCAGTGTTCAAGTGGGAACTTAGGGTTCCATTTTATGTTCAATAGTTGTCTAGATGAATCTGAAATTCTTATATCAAGAGCAGTTTTAAAGGCAACACTTTAAATCTTGCCCAAGATATGTAAATGTTTGAAATCAACAAAAAGCATGTATAAGACAATTTCAAGGTGGATCTGAGGAACCCAAATGGTTCTAGTCAAATTTGACATTTCTTAGGATTTATTTTTACTACAGAAAGGTAAAATTTCATACTAAATTCAACATATCAAATATATAAATTAGCATTTAATAGACTTTATGTCCCCCTTTAAAGACTAAAACACTAATTCTTATTAAACGTGTATCCAACAGGCAATGACTTAAAATATGTTTCATGTTAAAATTTTAGTTGATGTTTTGAGTCATTTTATGGAATGGTTAGAAAGTGATTATATAAAAATCTGAGAAATAAACTCCAATCATTTTCAGGAAAGTTGTTTTGGTTAAATATGCAAAGCCCTTGAAAACTGAACATTTGGTTATTAGACTTCATAATTCAGAATTTGGTACATTGTTATGGAAATTTGAAAAAGTTATACTTACTGCAGTATTGTTTACAAACAGTTGCATTTAAGCTTTTAAAAGAAATGCCACTCAAAGAGTCATGATAGAGAAGAATCAGCTTTTTCTCATTTTACAGGATACAGATTCAGTTTTAAAGCGCTGTGAGGGAGTCGGTTCTTAGTGGTCAGTTTAAGGGTTGTTTTAGAGTAGGCTTCCTTTGTTCCTACCAGGAAATCAACTGAGGGCCTTAATAGTTTTCTTCGAAAAAGATACATGTAAAGGTAACAACTGCTAAACAGAAGCACGTGGAAGGAATGCTTGGGGCTTAAGAGGTATCCCTGAGGGGCCAAGGGTGTAGGTCGGTTGGTAGATAGTCTGCCTAGTCTAGGCAAAGCCCTGGCCTCTATCCACAGCAGCACTTGAATCAAGCATGCTTGCCTGTAATTCAAGAACTCAAAATACATAAGCAGGAAGACCAGTAGTTTAGGAACAACCTTGGCCACATAGCCATTTTTATGCTAGCCTAGACTGCATGAGACCTTGTCTTAGAAAAGAAAAGAGCAAGAAGGAAGATGTATTTATGCCTATTTTTCTTGGCCATGAAATTCTCTCTGGCGTCTGTGGGGGGTGAGTTTTTACTGTTGTGGGGAACATAGGTGTGGAATGTGTGCATGGGACGCTTTGTGGTGGGCAGCTGGAAGAAGGATAGAGGTCACCTGTCAAAGCTGTTTGTGTCCCTGAGCCCAAGATATGGTCCTCATAGGAGCTGGCGTCTTCTCTGAACACAGAGCAGACAGAGTCCTTACGGCCCAGCTAGTTAGACTGCTTGAGGTGATGGATTTCTGCCAAAAAAGCAAAATTCAGGAGCAAAGGCCTTCACAATCAGAAAGCCTTTTATTTTCAATTGTCCATCTTGAGAGGTGCGCCCAGTGGCATGTCCGCATGTTTGCTTAGGCCTCTTCACAGATGGGAAGATGCGCATTTCTTAATACTTTCTCTTTTCTACTGAAGACGACAGGAAAGTTCGAGGAGTTTATGTGACTTGTGTAAGCCTGGCTTTTAGTCATTGTGCAGCCCAGGCTCTGATGTTGTACTCTGTGCACCAGGCCAGAATACACATGAAGATAGGCTGGATAGTAACTGATGTCTGTCCTTCTGCATGTGGTACCTGTCTGTGGAAGCCAGAGGAAGGTGTCAGGTCCTCTGGAGCTGAAGATATGGGCAATGGTAAGCCACTTGATATGGATTGCTGGGAACCGAACTGAGGTCATTTGAAAGGGTAGCAAGTACTCTTAACTGCTGAGCCATCTGTCCTGGCCACTTTAATTTATTATTGTTGTTGTTGTTGTTATTGTTGTTGTTGTTGTGTGTATGTATGTATGTATGCATGCATGATGCCTGTTAGAGCATTAGTTATGGTATGTGCATACCATAACTCTGTATGTGTCTGGAGGTTAGAGGACAACTTTTCTCTCATTCTCCTGTGGATTCTGGTGAATAAACTCAGTCAGCTTGTGAAGCAAGTGATTTTACCCACAGAGCCATCTCACCTGTTTTTTTGAGACAGGGTTTCTCATCCGTCTGGTATGGACTATTGTGTAGCTTTTTTTTACATGGATTCTTGGATTGTATTGGGTCTTCATGCTGGCAGAACAAACACTTTACTGACTGAGTTATCTCTTCAACCCAGGTGACTCATGCTTCTTAAAGGCCTGATGAAGGGGCCGGACAGGTAGCTCAGTGGTTAAAAGCCCTTGCTACTTTTTCAGAAGACCAGGGTTTGATTCCCAGCACCTACGTGGTAGCTCACCACCATTTGTGACTCCTACTCCAGGACATCTGGTTTCTTTGGGTACCAGATACACACTCAGTGCACAGACATCACGCTCATACACAGAAACTAACAATAAGTAAATCTTAAATAAGAGGCCCCATTAGAAGAAAACACAGCAGAGGTTTCAGATGGCTGCTACTGGACGTTACAGATGGAAGTTTGATGGAGCCACTGAGTTTCTGGATGCTGGAATGCTAACTACATTCCTTTTGGAGATGAGAAACTAAGAGCCTGTGGATTCAGTGAGACCTTCTTTGATCACGATGCTAAAACTTTATCAAACCATTTAATTATATTTTTGTTCACTTTGTATTATCTTGAAGTCTGTTGCTCAAAATTGTTAGAAATTTCCTCTTCTCTTGGCTTATAATATCCTAAGTTTAATTAGTTTTCATATGACGATTCGGAGTACCATGTTTGTTCCTTATGGAAGTTTATACTTAGATTTAATGGCATCTTTCTGTTTTTCTTTTTGTTGATTGGCTTTTTTTTTTTTCAAGACAGAATCACAATGCACATCTCTAGATGGCTTGGAACTCAATATGTAGAACAAACTGGCCCCAAAGGTGCAGCCATAACTCATGCCTCTGCCATTCCAGGGCTGGGAATGCAGGCATGTGCCACCCTACCTGGCTCATTTCAGTAATACTGTATGTGAGCTATAAAAGGCTGGGATGTGGCTCAGTGTTCACACAGTGTTTGCCTGGCATGCAAACAACCCTGGGCTTGATCCACAGCACCACATATGCTGTGTATGGTTGTGTACATCTGTAACTGCAGACCTGGGGAGGTGGAAGAGTTCAAGGTTCTCATTAGTAATAGAGCAAGTTCAATACCTGCCTGAGTTACATGAAACACTACCTCAACAAAACAAACAAACCAACAGAAGATAGGACTGGAGAGTTGACCCAATGACTACACATGCAACCATGAGGACCAGAGTTCTAACCTCAGCAGTGGTGTAACAAGCTAGATTTCCCTTGTTTGCAGTTTTAACTCCAGCAGGAATGGAGAGAGGAGATTCTGGAGTTTTTGGCTTATAGCCTAGCAGAGAAAAACTTGAGATCTATGTTCAGAAGAAGAAGGAATGGGCAGGGACTGGCAGAGAAAGGCACCAAAATACCCTCTCTGGCCTGCATGTGTGTATACAGATGTGTGTGCCCGCACATACATACATATACACGTGTACACACACACACACACACACACACACACACACACACACAAATACATAAATCTTTGAAAAGGAAGGTAGCATATATACCACAATGACTATACTAATTTTTGGACATAATTTTTATTTGTTAAATTGGACCTTTTATTTTAGCTTTTTATATTTTTTTGTAATGTTCAAGAAATTTACATTTTAATACTACCTCCAAATTTTGTGTATGAATACAATTGCTATGCTTGCCAAGAGCTTATGTGTTTCACTCTCAGTTGACAGAAGGCGTGCTGTTTAAATTCTGTTGCTAAAGTTCTTTAAATGTGTTTTGATTTAGGATTTGGCAGCATCAGACATGCTCAGATGATACAGGCAAACAGCGCACTGAAGTATGATCTCAGAGCTGAACTACTGGAGATACAGCACAGTGAGGGCTGGGTTAAGATAGAACTGGGGCTCAAGAGACTGCTCAGTGGCTAAGAGCACTTGATGCTTTTCCTCTTTATTATCCACCGAATGTCCCCTGCCTTTGACTCTTGGGATTGTCTCTTCTGTGGGTTATAGCAGTCTGGGTCAAACCAGGACATACAGTTATATGCTACCTTTAACACGAAGAAATACTAACTATAAGAAGAGATAAGTATAAACTATGCAGAAATTCTTTTAGCCCCATAGGGGTGAGGGAAAATACCCAAGGAAGGACAACTCTGAAGGGGTTTAGAACCTGCTAGTCAAGGTGAGGTTTGGCCATTGACCTGCAGTGATATCAGCTTGTGTAGGGGATCTAGGGTTGGGTTGCTGATAAAGCAATAGGTCCCCTCTAAAATGCAGTTCAGTGGCTGGCTGCCAGAAGCCAGGACATGCACACAAAGTGGGACCCTGGATTCTCTCAAGGGCAGACGGCCTTCAGAGTATGCACGGTGCCAGGGGGAAGAATCTTGTACAGTGGATGACTCTGCAGTGTTCAACCTTTGGGCCACAGTCTAGAGAGCTGCCTGTGAAAAGGTCATTACCATGCAGAGTGTAATGCTTCTCAGAGATCTCATTCTGGACCGTAGGCTGGGGCAAGCTCCACCCTGGATTCTCAGCTGCATACTGCCTGTTCCTACCTGGTCCAGAAGTTGGAGCCTCTTTGTCTCATGGTGTCTCGCTAGCGCCCTCTACTGAGCTTAGTTTTGAGCTCGGTTTGTTTTTACAGGACATCTATTATTGATTGATTGATTGATTGTATAAATCCTATATTGACTGTTGCTTTTAAAGTTTAGAGACAATAGACTTCACAGAGTTACTGTGGTCAGACAGATGATTTATGATTAATTTCTTATTTTTGTTATTGTGTATTTACCGCATATTTGAATATGTTAAAACCATAATTGTCTCACTCCCTGATGTACCCCTTTTAGGGTTATTTTTCAGTAACAGCTTACGTGGCTCCCTGGAAAAAAAACATTTATGCATTTCTGTATTTTTAAATCTAAAAGTAATTTTGTGATAAATTATTGTGGTTTAAAGTTCTCATAGTTGAAGCCTAGAGAGATGGCTCAGCAGTTATAAGCACTGGCTTCTACTCCAGACAGCCTGCACTTGCTTCAATTCTGAGCATTCACATGGTGGTTCACAGTCATCTGCAACTGCAGTTCAAGGGGATCCTGACACCTCTGTAGGGTCCAAGCATACATGAGGCACACAGACATACAGCAGGCAAAACATCCATACATATAAAATAAAATAACATCATCTTGTAGTTGACATCAACAGCAATGGAGTAATAAAGAAGTGAATGGAATGTGTGTGGCTTCATTGATAGAGTACTCCTCTAGCAAGCGTAGGATCCCGAGTTTGATCCCTATATTGTTCAAACTCAACACAGTGGTGAATTCATCTAATCCCAGCACTTGAGAAGGAGATAGAGGCAGGAGGATCAGAAATTCAAGGTCATCTTTGGTTCCATAAGTAGTTTGAGGACAGCATGGGATGTTAAGAACCTGTCTCAAAAAACAGTCAATAAAATAGAGAATGGGAGCTGTACACTGTGTGTTTCCACCCCGTAGGTGGTGTATACATCTTCCAGAGCACACATGTAGTCATCTACTATGTGTGTGAGCATCGTTAAGGTAGCACAGATACTAGAATTTAAAAAACAAAACAAATCTCTATGCGTATGTGAGAGACAGAGATAGGGAGACAGAGAGAGCATTGGGCACGGGTGCTGTGGTATGTGTGTGCCTCTGCAGGACAACTTTCAGGGATTTTCTCTTTCCACTGTGGGTTTTGGAATTAACTCATGTCATCGAGTTTGAGCAGCAAACACTTTCTTATCCACTGAGCCCGTTTGCTGTCTGTTCTTCCTTTTTCTTTTTCCTTTTTTTTTTTTTTTTTTAGATATATCTCAAATATCTCATATATCCCATGCTGTTCTTGAACTTCCGACAAGAAAATGACCTTGGACTTCTGATCCTTCTGCCTCTACCTCCTGAATATTTCCAAAGATCTTACACTCTCCCCTGCAGTGCTGGGGATCAAAGTCAAGGCTTCCTGTGTGTAAGGCAAGTACTCTATCAACTATGCTACATTGCCAGCATGCCTCCCTCCCTCCCTCCCTCCCTCCCTTCTTTCCTTCCTTTCTTCCTTCTTTCCTTCCTTTCTTCCTTCTTTCTTTCCTTCCTTTCTTCCTCCCTGTCTCTTTCCCTCTTCCTCTCTCCCTCCCTCCCTCCTTTCTTTCTCTTTCTTTCTTTCTTTCTTTCTTTCTTTCTTTCTTTCTTTCTTTCTTTCTTTTTCTGAGACTATGTAACCCAAGCAGGCCTGGAACTAGAAATCCCCCTGTCTCAGCCTCCTTGAGTGCCAGGGTTGTATGTAAGCACCATTGCCCCTAGCTAAAATGAATAGTTCTCTTAGTCCCTCCGGCAGCTTGAACTAACTGGACATGGTCTGCTTTCCTCTGCAGGCGTTCCACCTGCCTGTGAGTCTCTGAGAGCATCATGTCCATCTGTGCCTCTTCTCACAAGGATTTTTCTCAGCTGCGAACCGAGCAAGACATGGAGATCAAAAACTCACCGTCAAGCCTTACTTCCCCCACTTCCTATAATTGTAGCCAGTCCATCCTACCCCTGGAGCACGGCCCCATCTATATCCCTTCCTCCTATGTAGAGAGCCGCCACGAATACTCAGCTATGACATTCTATAGTCCAGCTGTGATGAACTACAGTGTTCCTGGCAGCACCGGTAACCTGGAAGGTGGCCCTGTTCGCCAGACGGCAAGCCCAAATGTGCTATGGCCAACTTCTGGACACCTCTCTCCTTTAGCCACCCACTGCCAATCATCATCGCTTCTCTACTCGGAACCTCAAAAGAGTCCTTGGTGTGAAGCAAGATCACTAGAACACACCTTACCTGTAAACAGGTAAAGTCCTGTAAATCATGGGTGGTGGCATGATCCTCTCTTTGCAGGCTAGTATGAAGAAAGACGTGTTGGAAAATGTCTTTTCTTTGCCACCTACATTCTTATATACCAGAGATATGTTGCTCTGTCTTACTCTGATTTTCTAGTTCTTAAAAAGTTGTGCTTACGGATGCATATTATGGAGAGAGTTCATCATAATGAATAATAGTCTCTCTATGCAGCAAACATCAAACTTATATCAGTTTGGTTTGGGTGAAGGTGTTAGGTTGTAAGTGTTTTTTCGGGGGGGGGGAGTTGTTTGGTTTTGTTTTTAACAGTCAGATTAGAGTCTTAGTGTAAAATGACAGGTTACTTACTGTTGATGACAAATGGTCTCCAGGATGAAAGGAGCTATGGTAACACTACCACCTCCATGAAGGAGCCATGCAAAGCCAGGAAAAGCTAGTGGGCATGAGCTTTAGTGATGAGCTGAGGTGGTGTTTTGTCAGGAGCAATGGACTGGAGGATTCTACTGAAAAGGTCTGAAGTTAAATAGAACTCCAAATGAACAGCAACATGATGGACTGCTTCAGTCTAATTTGTAAGATTTTCAACTCTAACGATGGTTGTGGAGGGAGAGGAGCACATATGAATGAGTGATAGGAAGAAACGGACTTCTGAAAGAGAGTACCAACTTGGGGCACACTGACCTTTTTTTTTTTCCTTCTTTTTTCTTTGGGTTTTCAAGACAGAGTTTCTGAGACAGGCTGGCCTTGAACTAAGAAATCTGCCAGTCTCTGCCTCCCAAGTGCTGAGATTAAAGGTGTGCGACACCACTGCCCAGCCACACTGACTCTTCTATGCATTATTTGTAGGGTGTGATGGTGCACACCTTTGATCCCAACACTAGGGAGGCAGGTCTAGCCTAGTGTACTCAGTGAGTTCCAGGACAGCCAGGGTTACATAGAAAGACCCTATTTCAAAAGATAAAACAAAACAAAAAAGCAGTTATCATAACAATATTTATATAATAATAATTTAGCATAATAACAATATTGTAATAATATTTCAAATATTGTTATAAATCTAAGAGGAGACAGGAGCCGGAGGGCCCATCTCAGTGCTAGTAGCATGTTTAACATCTTTGAGGCCCTGGGTCTAACCTGCTGCACCCCAAAACCCAGCACCTCTGAGCCCCAAACTAAACCAAACCAAACCAAAATACACAATAATTTAATTTCTCTTCTTAATCTTTTTATTTATTGGTAAGATAAGGAAACAAATGCAAAAACTGTGGGTCGTGTCTTAAGATGAGTGCTTTTAACTTACTTCTCTTTAAAAAGTGAGGTTTGTTTTCATTATTTCTAAACTAGCAATAGCTCTACTATCTCCCTTCCCAAAAGAAACATGTCCTGGCAAAATCAGCCCCTGGGCGGAGTGTGCAACTGCCCCTACTGTTCCTCTTCTGGGCTACTGATCCCAGCCTAGCCCTGAGCTGCCTGCTTCATAGCCTTCTGAGGACTCGTCCTCAACATGTAGGCACTCAACATGTCAGACACACACACATGCACACACACACCACACACACACACACACACACACACACACACACACACACTGGAGTCCCCTGTGATCTGATATCAGGTTTCCTGGAACATATTTATCCGTAGCCCTGGAAGGCAAAGTAGATTAAATTTGACGAAGTTCATGCTATTTTTTTTTTTCTGCCAAGCCCTTCCCCTCTCTTGTGTGTCCTTTGACAATGACTGTGTTCTCTGCTCCCCTCAGAGAGACACTGAAGAGGAAGCTCAGTGGGAGCAGTTGTGCCAGTCCTGTTACCAGTCCAAACACAAAGAGGGATGCTCACTTCTGCGCCGTCTGCAGCGATTACGCATCTGGGTATCATTACGGTGTCTGGTCGTGTGAAGGATGTAAGGCCTTTTTTAAAAGAAGCATTCAAGGTACAAGACTATGATAAATCATTTCTTTAGTATTCACACTTTGGCTTGCAAGCAGTTTTGCAGAGACAATTTGATATAAATGTCACCATTGGCCTGGCTGGTCCACTTCGTGAACATAAGCAGCTTAGATGAATGTGTATTTGGGAGTGGGTTGAGTGGGGGTGTATGGGTGCTTGGATTGCTCATTTCTACTCCAGAACCCCAAGATTGTGGGGGTCAGTTTGCCCCTACAGTACCTAACTGGGGAGAGGGAGATGTTTAAAAAAGGAAAAAAGACATCTGTTTACAACCTTGTAAAGATACTGCTAGGAAAAAAAAAAAAATCTGTGCTCAGCAGGAGCTGCAAAGAGTCTGCCTGTCTGCCTGTCTGCCTGCCTGTCTGTCTGTCTGCCTACCTGCCTGCCTGCCTGTCTGTCTGCCTGCCTGCCTGCCTGCCTGACTGTCTGCCTGTCTGCCTGTCTGCCTGTCTGCCTGTCTGCCTGTCTGTCTGCCTGCCTGCCCATCTGTTTGTTTTGTCCTAGGTTTAATATATAGGGTATGCTTATGCCATGATGATGGGTTAGCTCCTGAGGAGAAGAGAATAAATATACTTTATGGAATCAGGAATTAACTGTAGCAGACCTTGAGACGTCTGTTGTCCTTGGACTCATGGATTGCAGTCTCCTCATTTTCAGTCTGATATCAGACTGTCTCCTTGACCTTCCCTGGAGTCTTTGATGGTGGTCACTTACTTGGTGTGTGCTTGTCCATGATATGTCTGCTGTTCATGTCTGTATATGTGTGTATGTGCGCTTGTACACACACCTATGTTGGGGGAAGACATGACTATGCCATGGCATACGTGTAGAGATAGACCAAAGGACAATGTGCTAGAATCAGTTCTTTCTCTCTACTTTGTGGGGCTTGGGGCTTGAACTCAGGTCACCATGCTTAGCAGCAGATACCTTTACCACAGAGCCTATGTTGGTTTCTTTTTTTTTAATCATATTTTTAATAAACTTCAACTGTGCATACCTGGCTTCAAGGCTAGTCAGACTGACTGTCCTTGCCTCTCCTCCTCCCTCACTCGTCACCTTACCAGCCCTGACGTACTGAAGTCACTTATTTTTTTAAAGGTGTTTATTTTTTATGTGTGTAGAAGGGTGCATGTATGTGGAGAAGTGCAGGTTCATGTGTGTGCATATGTGTGCACATGTGTGGAAAGGTATGTGTGTGTAAGAGCACATGTGAACATGTATGTGTGTACATGTGGAGGCCACAGATAGACATCAACTATTTTCTTCTATTGCTCTCAATTTTTACTTTTAAAATATTATCTTACTTTGTGTGTTTGAGGGTTTAGTTTGCATGTGTGTCTGTGTAACATATATGTGCCTGGTGCCGAGGGAGACCAAAACAGGGCATTAGATCCCCTGAAACTGGAGTTCCAGACAGTTGTGAGCTGCCAGGTGGGTGCTGGGAACTGAACCTGAGTCCTCTGTAAGAGCAGCCAGGGCCCCTAATCACCAGGCAATCTTTCCAGCATCCCGTCTTTATTTTCTGAACAGCACCTCTCACGGAACCTGGAGCTTGCCGGTTGGGCTGCACTGGCTGGCCAGGCAAGCTCTCAGAATCCTGCTGGCTCTGCCTCCTAACATTGGGATTGCAGGCACGAGTTTACCCTAGGTGTTGGGACTCTGAATTCAAGTCCCCAGACCTGCACCACAAGCAGCTGAGTTACTGAGGCATCTCCCTGACCCCAAAGTCACTGTCTTGTGACCTCGATTGTCTCTGTTCTGTTGCTCTGTCCTCTCCCCTAAGCTTCCTCGCAGGCATTCTCTGCTTCAAGTGTTCCTTTTCCACTCAGGCTATGACACCCCAGGTCTCAACTCACTAACAGCACGGGAGGCACCAGACTGACAACAGCAATTTAACTTGTCCATTGATAACTCTAGATTAATAGGACATTTTACCACGAGAGAGAAGCACTGGTAACATTTGGACTCTGGAGTCATGAGCCGTCTTTCTGTGTGTCCCTAAAGTGTACACTGTCCGGATGGCCACCTGTTGGTACTGGCTCCTTCATTTATTAGCCCTATGACTTTACCTCCATCCAGCCTCTGCTGCTGTGCAATGGGAGTATTCGTGGAGTGGTAGTGGAGAAATATATTCATTAAGTATTTTTATTTATGATCACTGGAGTGGTAGATCATAAAGCCAGGTCTAGTTCCCCACTATATGATCAGAGCCATTCTGAAATTTGGATTTGGAAGGTTTTTGCTTGTTTGTTCCTTTTAGATGGGCTCATAATGTAGACTAGAACTCTGCATAGCCCAAGCTAGTCTTAAACTAACAAAAATTATTTACCGGGACTGGAGAGGTGGCTCAGTGATTAAGAGAACTAGCTGCTCTTCCAGAGGACCCAGGTTCAATTCCTAGCAGCTCTCAACCACCTGTAACTCCAGTCCCAGGGGATCTGATGCCTTCTTCTGGCCTCCATGGGCACTGCATGCATGTGCTGAACAGCCATAGATGCAGGCAGAATATCAACATGCACTTCTAAATGTATTCATTATTATGTGTGTAGTGTGTGTGTGTGTGTGTGTGTGTGTGTGTGTGTGTGTGTGAGATGTGTGCATATGTGTGTGAGTGTCAATGCCATGGTCTGAGTATAGACATCAGAGGCAAACTCAAGTCTGCAGGTCTGTGTGGCTGTAAGTTTTACTGACCGAGCCAGCTTGCTGGCTCTACCTTACTTTTTGAGACAGGGTCTCTCACTGAAGTTAGAACTCATCAGTTTGGTTAGACTAGCAGGCCATCAAGCTTCAGGGATCCTCCTGTTTCTGCCTCCCCAGCACTGGGATGACAAGATACCCAGCACCGTGCCTCACTTTTCACATAGGTGCTGGGACCCGAACTCAACTTTTGTAGTGAGCTCTTTACTGAGCCATCCCTCTGGGCCCCTGAATCCCATATCTTGCTCAGGCTCCAGAATTACCTCTTAAGGAACTTAGCTACAGCCTTTAAAAGGAGACTGCTTTCTTATTTATTTATTTATTTATTTATTTGAGAGAAGGTTTCTCTGTGCAACCCTGGCTGTCCTGGAACTCATTCACTCTGTAGACCAGACTGGCCTTGAACTCAGAAATCGGCCTGCCTCTGCCTCCCAAGTGCTGGGATTAAAGGCGTGCACCACCACAGCCTGGCTAGGAGACTGCTTTCTTTTGTTGTGTAGGAAATGCTTGTCAGCATGAATATCTGTGGACCTTGAGGTTATAGGTGCCAATTGTTGAAAATAAAATTTTCTCTTGTTATTATTTTTTTTTTTTTTGGTTGCATCAGCCAGGGTGCCAGAACCTAAATTTGCAAAAAGGAAAGTTATTGCCCAAACAATTGTTTAATGCCCCAAATGATCCTCCCACTAGAGTCTTTATATTTTTG
>JADRCD010236079.1:13189-28354 GCA_019843815.1 Montemys delectorum
TTTCTCTTCCTCCTCCTTCTCTTCCTCCTCCTCTTCTTCCTCCTCCTCCTTCTATACTAAATTCAACTGAGGGTGTTTCTGACAGGCCCTTTGGTAGCTTTGATGCTTTGTTTTTTCAGTGTTAGAAGACTGAACCCAGGGCCTTGGACATGCTAGACCAGGCCCACTATTAAATATATCCCAGCCCTCCTTTACCTTTTTATTTTTAATCAAAGTCTCATTAGGTTACCCAGGCTGGCCTTGAACTTGTTTCTACTTCTGGAATAGCTGAAATGATGAGCTTGCCCCAGGCCTGGTATCCTTTGGCTTTGCTAATGAGACAGGGTGTTGCTATATAGCCCAGGCTGGTCTTGAACTCATGATCCTGCCTCTGCCCCCAGAATGTTAGTATTATGTATGTAATGTGCTATATGCTATGCCATCAAGCCTGACTCATTTTGCTTTCTTCTTTTTAAATCAGTACTGGAGATCAAACCCAAGGTCTCATGTATTCAAATGCTTTCCCACTGAGCCATCTCCCAAACCACCAAATGTTATTTCCAGTGCTGATAATGCTGAGGAGAAACTGGCATCCCCAGTAATCAATGACCCTGGGTTTATACAACTTGCAGCAATAAACCGAAAGATAATTACCTCTTTGGTATTGTTAGGTATAGTAATCCCTATACTAGCAAACTACCTAAGAAAATATTGACCAGGAAGCTGACTGTGAAGTACCACCCATCAATAGCACAGCACAGGCTATCTGAGATGATAAAGCTTCTAGCAGGGCTGGGGGCTTGGTGGTGGGGGTGGGGGTGGTGATGAGGTGAGGTAGAGGTGGCCTGTCCAAAGTGAATAAGCATATATTAAATTACTTTGGTGGGTAGCCGTAGGTTTGGCTTCCTTGAAGGATTTAAGAAACACAAAGTCTCAGGCTTTGTCCAATTTCTATAAAACTAGCCTCTCTCCCCTGTCGTCGTTGAGGTTTCTCTTGCTGTGATGAGACACCCTCACCATAAACAACTTGGGGAGGAAAGAGTTTATTATCGCCGGGCAGTGGTGGCGCATACCTTTAATCCCAGCACTTGGGAGGCAGAGGCAGGCGGGTTTCTGAGTTCTAGGACAGCCTGGGCTACACGGAGAGATCTAGTACAGCCAGGGCTATACGGAGAAACCCAGTCTCAAAAAAAAAAAAAAAAAAAAAAAAAAAAAAAAAAAGAGTTAGTTTATTATCCCTTAAAACTCTCAGGACAGGCCTACCATGGAGGAAAGTCAGGGCAGGAATGCAAGGCCAGAACCTGGAGGCAGGATCTGAAGCTAAGGCCTTTGGAAGAAAGCTTGCTTTCTGTTGCTAGTTCAGTTTGATTTCCTTTACCCTACAGGGCCACCTGCCTGGGGTGACATCAATCAAGAACGCGCCCTGTAATACAGACTGGCCTATAGGCCAATCCTGTGGAAGCATTTCTTCCATTAGGACTCTTCCCTCCCAGATAACCCTGTCTTGTGTCAAGCAGACATAAAAAATAGCCAGCACAGGCTCAGAGCTCCCTAAATTTGTCATATTTGGCTCTCCCCCTCTTATTCCCAAGTGTTATCGAATGCCACATTCTCCCTGCTCCCGGCTTAGCGGCTAGAGAGGATGACTGTGAAAGAAATAGGAGACGTTTCTTTTGTGCCAGGTCATAGGCCACAGTCAGCTGATGAGCTCTGGGGTCAGTGCTTACACCTAATCTTACCAGCCAGAGGTGGCTGGGCAGTAGTCTAGAATACAGTCCCTATCGCTTCCCTACCTCTCTTCTCCTTTGAGCCTGAGTAAAGGAAAGTCAGCCTGGGTTGCAAAGACAATCGTGATAATCTCTTTATGAGTCCTTGATGTGGGAGCAGATAATGATTCCCCAAATTTCTAGTTGATAAGAAATCCAGCCCACAGTTCAGCTTGAGTGATGGTAGAAAATGCTCAGCGAATAAGGCTGGCTTCCTGGGCCAAGAGGGAAATAAATATTCTGTGGCCAACAGCCACCGAGGCAATTAGCAAACATAACCTCCAGAGGCCTGGACTCCGGCCTCCCACAAATCTCAGAAAAGCTGCCTCCTCTCCTGTCAGGGTTTTAAGTAGCACTTTCCCAAATTATTTTAGCAAATTAGCAGTTTAGAATCTCACACCCCACTTTAGCAGCCCATGCCAACCTCATCCTGCTCAGAGGCAGGCTCTTGGATGCCGATAGCGCAATGTGTCTTCCTGCTGAAGTCTGGCCAGTGTGTTTCGGTTAATTGAGGAGAGGCTGTGTGGTCTAGTTAACTGAGGAGAGGGCTCCGCAATGGAGCTGCCAGGCACCAAGAAGCCAGAATGTCCATGATGCAAGAAAAAGGAGAAGCCAAGAAGAGATAAAGATGCTATTTAGTCCTTCCGAAGCATCACAATGCAAGCCGACTTCTGCTGTGTGAGTGTGACATTCACTCACCGCCTATGACCATCAATTAATTAAGGAAGGAAGTACTGGAGGGGGCAAGTTTTGGGGACAGGGTCTAAGTGTATAGTCCTGGCTGTCCTGGAACTCACAAAACAAGCCTTAACTTGCAGCAATCTCTTTGCCTCTGCCTCCCAAGTGCTGAAATTACGGCTACATGCCACCTCCACAACTGGGTATTTACAGACTTGAAATGAAACATTTTTGTTATTTATAATTAGTAACCATGGTGCATATAAGGTCCTTTGATCATACTCACCCTTACCATTATCCTCTTCTTTTAGATTTATTTGTTATATGTATGGATAATTTTGCCAGCGTATATGTCTGTGCAATGCTTGCATGCCTGGTGTCAAGTTCCCTGGATCTACAGTTACAGACAGCTGTGAGCCACTATGTGGGTGTTGATAATCAGACCTAAGGCCTCTGGAAGAACTCTTAACTACTGAGGGATCTCTCCAGCCTCATTTATTTCTCTTAACTTGAATGAAAGGTGTAAACTTCCACTTATCTGTTTCCCAAGACAGCATCCTTGTGTGCAGTAGCCACTCGTGTCTGGGATGCTGTATGAGGCAGCGTAGATGGGGAACAGTCAGTTCCCCATCTACGCTGGGCAGAGCTTGTGAGTGTGTGTTATACACATGTGGCCATGTTATGGATAAAAAAAAAAAACCCGTTTGGAGATCACTAGGTAATTCAACATTTGTACTTGAATGCCTAAAGAGACCCAAACCACAAAATCTAGGTCCTCCAAAGAGCATCCCATCTTTCCAGGAAGCTGTCCCTGGGAGGCTCCCTGGAGGGTAACTCTCCTGATGCTGGCTTTCTCTGCAGAGACAAGCATGTACAACAGTACCCTGTTTTTTATCTTTTCCAGCATGGTGGCCATTGTCTTCGTCGTCACTGTCATTATTATCATTTCCATTGAGCTGACGGGCTGTTTCTTTGTCCCTGTCAAGGTTTCAGAGGAAGAGACTTTCCAGGATTCTCATGTCCTTAAAGTTTGGGAAAAACAAGGAAAACTATAATTTCAGAATAAGCTGGTAGCTTGGCTGTCTACCATGTACAGGCATCAGTTAGAGCCTCAGGACTGCATAAATCTAATGTGGTGGTGTGGTGCCCATAAACTCAAGGTTCAGAAGAGGCAGAAGGATCAGAAGTTCAAAGGTCATTCTTGACTAGATAGCAAATTCAAGCCAGCCTGGGCTAGAAACCTTGTTGAAAAATAAGCCTGGTATGGCACACATTCCTTAATGTCAAAATTTAGGAGGCAAATCTGTGAGATTTGGGTCAGCCTGGTCTATCAAGTTCCAGGCTATCCAGAGCTACAGAGTGAGACTTTGTCTCAAAAACAAATGAAAACCAAACCTCCAGAGAAATAATAAACAAATAAACCAAACTGAGCCTACCCCATCAGACCAGCCGTCAGTCTCAGGCAGTAGAGAATCATACCTGGTAGAGTTTCAGCTAAACCCCAGCCTCCAAATGTGTTGTTGGACAGATTACAGGGACAGGCCCTCCGGTTCTGAGGTCCCACTTGCCGCTACCCCTCCTCCAGTCTAGTGGAGTTCTACAGGGCTACTGTTTCACTGCCGAGGAAAATGGTCACTAGCAGGGTAGAGACTGCCAGACCCTCTCCCGTGTAGCACTCCTCCCCTCCCCGCCCCGCCCCCCCAACAGCTGTTTTCTCTTCTGCATTCCTAACCTGCAACTCCCAGCTTGATGAACCTCCAGACCTGAGGAACAGAGCCATCTGAATTGTTTGCAGCAATCTGGCCAGCCCCATTGCAAAACATCCTGATGATACCCACCCAGGTTCCCATCTGAAAGGTTTGATTTTTTTCCAAGAGGAGCTTTAATAGATTAATTAGTTCTTCCAGTCGGGGATTTGGCGAATAAACAATGTTGCGTTTGTACAGACCTGAAGTATAAAAGGACCAGTGTTTCTTCCTTGAAAGGAGCCAACGTGACATTCACAAGGGGGCAAGCCAGAGTCAGAATCAAGCATCAAAATCAAGTGTGTTGGTGTGGGGCAAGGATGAGCTTCGAGGTAAACTAACTGCATGGCTAATCCTCAGGCCCTTTGGATAAAATTTGTCTGAGAACAGATGGAAACTTGTTCCTGTACCATGGGTGTGACTGCTTCCCCATCTTTAAGAAGTCACCTACTAGGCTAGGCTCAGAACTGCCAGGATCACCTTTCTGAGAACAACAGAGCTTATTAGCATTTCAATGGGTGAAAGTGTTTGTGATTGTATTGACTTATTTATTCAATTCGCTGAGGTTCCCACTGTACTTTACCCGAATGGTGATTTTTCTCAGTGGACCTCTGTCTTAGGACTAAGTGGGTTACCACACTTCACAATTGAATTTCTCCTTTTAAAACATTTTCTCCAGGTTGGGAGAGGAACTGAGAAGCTGGGTCAGTGGTTAAGGGCACTTGCTGCTCTTCCAGAGGACCCAAGTTTGGCTCCCCACACACAAGCACTGTAACTCCAGTTCCAGAGAATCTGACACTCTCCTCCGGCCTGTGTAAGCACCCGACACACATACACAACATTAAAAACAAAATAAATCTTTAAAAAAAATTTTTTTTCTTGGGTTGGCAAGCTGCTCAGTGGGTAAAGGCACTCACCACAGAAGCATGACAACCTGAGTTTGGTGACCACTCAGTGGAAGAACACAAGTGGAAGGACAGAACCGCCAGCACTCACCAGGGGTCCTCTGATTTACACAGGCTTGTCATGGCATGTGTGCTAGTGCACACACGTGTTTGCACATGCATACCCCCCCACACACACACACATCCAAAGAAATAACTAATTAATTTTCAAAGTTTTTCTTTATTTTGAAATAAATTTCTGTCTTTGGTGGTTGAAAATATAGATAATAGAGAAATTCAAATTTCAATCAAGAGATCCGATATATATGCTCACCAAGTAGATACATGTAATAAAGCATTTTCTAAATGTTTTCTTTATTTTGAAGTAAGTATCTTTGGTGGTTTAAAGCATATAGATAGCATATGGTAGATGAACTCAAATTTGAATCAAGAGATTACACACACACATTAAATATTCAAAAACCATTATTATGAAATTCCCCCCCCCGGGGGGTTTAGAGATGGCTTTTCTAATGAAGAAGTCAATTAAAGGGCATTCTCATCTGTCACCCGTGAAGCAGCATCACTGCATCAAAAGTCTTTTCTGCATAGCCCTCTTGCCTTTCCAGGCTCTTCTTTCCTGCCCCCCCCTGCACATTTTAAGCTACGTCATTTTGACGGGCAGGACCGCTTCTGCGGCTGAGGCTCTTCACAAATTCTGTTCCCTCTACCTTCCATACTCTAGTAGCTTAGCATAATCTTACTATTTAAATTGCAGAAATTAGATGGGTGCTTTCAAAGCTCTCAGTCGATGTGTGGCACCAAGACTGATACTGCTCAGCACAGTGAACCAGTTTAGCTGGTTCCATTTTATCAGGAAAGCGCGGCTTCTCTGGAGACTAGACCACTGAGCTAAACAACCCGCTCTCTCCTCGCCCTTGAGGAAGCATCGCTTGTTTTCCAAAGTCCCATTCTTGAGCTCAGGTCACTGTACCTCAGCAGAAAGGTTTCAGAGTCAAAAAAGGAGACCCTTAAGATCCTCCCAGCCCTGTATGCTCACCATTTTCTCTCCCCTGGTCTTGCTAGAAGGCCTGGAAGCCCCACCTACACTAAGGGTACCTCCCTGAGAGGCACTTCAGGAGGGGTCTTGGCCTTCCTGGTTGGCATAGGAGCTTTTTGTTTGACCACAGTCAACTGAATAATAAGTGTCTCAGGGGAAAGGCCTGGCCATCTTATCAGATAGCTCCAGTGAGCCTACCCAGTGGAAAGCTACTCTCTGGACAGAGCGAAGGAGGTGGGGCCGGCTGAGAAAGAAACTCTTTCACAACTTCATGTTTTAAGAGGTATTGATGAACCAGAAGTTAAGACTAATTGAGCACCTACTACTGTGTACACATCCATTCGGTTTGCTTGTCAGATAGGGTCTTGCTCTGAAGCCAAGACGGTGTGTACCACCATACCAAACTCCAAATTCAGTTGATCTCATCCATGTTCTGTGCCGGACTATGTCTAGGCTGCCTGCTTCTCCTCTTGATCCTGAGTCCATCTTGAACCAACACAAGCCTGGTGTGCTGATGTAGTGGCAGTTCCAAGGGTCATCGACAAGGCTCTACCCAGCACAGCAGTCAAAGGCTGGGGGCGGGGGTGGGAAGGCAATTAGGAGCAGCCCAAGTGTTTATTTGACTTCATCTCTTGCATAAACAAACTAGTCAAATTAGGTTGCTGGAAGAGGTCAACCCCTGGGAAGATGAAACCGGGTAGAAGAGGCAAAGTCCTCAGTCTGGGGAGAACAGCTGGTGCCATCTTAATTCACAGACAAGGCAGAGTTGACACAGAGGCACTTCGTGATGAGCTCATGGATGCAAATCATGGAAAGCCTCTGAGATCCTATCATTACCGGACAGCCAGTGAGGGATGGAGCTAGCCTGTGAATTAGCATCTGCTCAAGTCCCAGCTCCTGGCTCTCTCTGTGCCTCTCAGGCCTCCCTCCTAAAGCCACAGGGAAAGGTTGTGGTGGTGGAAAACAGAAGACAGGGGGCAGAATTTAAGCTCTGGGATTTGACGATTCTTGACTTTCTTGCTTACAATGCAGCTGGACGGTCTCTGACTCTTTCCTACCCCCTAGCTCTTACAGGCGCGGCGCTGCCTATACATGGAAGATAGGCTTTGGTGCTTACTGCTTCTTCAAACATCCTTCAGCATTTTGTTTGGCTTGTTGGTTTTTCTGTCTGCTTTTGGTTTTTGTTTTTTGTTTTTATTTTGTTTTGCTTTGCTTTTAGAGAAAAGGCTTTTCTTTGTAGCCCTGGCTGTCCTGCAACTCACTCTGTAGACCAGGTTGGCTTCAGACTCAGATCCTCTCCTCTACCTCCCAAGTGCTGGGATCAAAAGCGTGCGCCACCACCACCCAGCACATCCTTCAGTTTTTACATATGCTGTCTTTACATTTTGGCTTTGATGAACTCTGACCTTCTCATTCCTTCAGGCTGTCCATCTGTCTGGTCAGTGGGAAAAAAAGTGGCCTTGGATATGTCAACCAGTGGGATACTCTTCTAGCAGATGCCACTCACGGAGCACAAGTGACAGAGAGATTTTTTTTTCTCATTAAACTTAAGTGCTGAAATGATAACTTATTTATAGACCTCTAAATGGCTTTCTAAATGGTGGCCAGAATGCACTTTAAAGTAAGATCTAAAGGAATAAAACACCTAAGTACAGATAGGACATATGGCCGTTAAATTTATAGGGCTCCTGATCCACTAAAGCCTTGGCTGTCTTTCATTCTTGTTTTAAGGCCAGTAGAACTCTACCTCGGCTCCATGTCGGAATCACCTGGCTACTCTGAGAGACTCTGAAGTCCGAACCCCATCTCCGGAGATTTTGCCAGCTATGAAAACCCCCTGCTTTTCTTGGTCACCTAAATAACCTGGCATACAACCCAGACTCTCCCTATGAGTCTAGCTTTAACGGAAGCACTTTTAGTGTAACTGCAACACAAATGAGCAAACAAAATATGCTGGGACCAAGAAGGTATCTCTGCCTGGTAAGATGGATTGGGGGGGGGGGGGGGGCGGGCGGGGGGGGGGGGGGGAATGCTCAGTCTAAGGGTCACAGACTCTGCCATCTTCATCCTTGGGGGAAAGATCGTGTGACACACCAGTAGCCATATCCTACCTACTTCCTGAGGGATTTCCCTTACTTCTTTTCTACACATACCCAGTCACTGTGGCTTCAAGTGACCATGGGCTATGGCAGATACTCTCTTTACCAGAACCTTCTATAGGAATCATCTCAAGGCCGGGTGGTAGTGGCACATGCCTTTAATCCCAGCACTTGGGAGGCAGAGGCAGGCGGAGTTCTGAGTTCGAGGCCAGCCTGGTCTACAGAGTGAGTTCCAGGACAGCCAGGGCTACACAGAGAAACCCTGTCTCGAAAAACCAAAAAAAAAAAAAAAAAAAGAATCAAGAATCATCTCAAAATGAGTGGGAGGAGAACTCCAGCCTCAGGAACTCGGGTCTTTACTCTCACCTCCTCCTCAATACTGTCCAGATTCCTGCCCGCCAGTCATTTGTTTGCTGGTGACCCTGGGCCTTGGATAAGGACAAATAGCCACTAGAGTCCCTCAAGTGGCAGCCGAGAACTTGTACAGCAAGTTCCACAACAAGGTCTGGCCTTCAGCTCTGAGAATTCACTCTGGGCTGGGGACTGTGGCTGCCTGGGGCTAGGGTGGGGCTCCTTTCAGGGCCTCCTCACATGGACTTTCTACAACAAGCCAGTGAAGCCTTGGCAGCCTCCCTGTTGGTCATCTGCAGATCTAAAGATTCCTGACCACACTTGTGTCAGCCACGATAACCACACTCTGTCCCTGACCCACGATGGATGCAGACCTGGGAAGAGAATGCCCACATTGTTTGATTCTGAGATCAAGAGTAGCTTTCCCAGTGGTAGAGGGAAACCCTCTTAAATGCCTTTAATATTTCTGCCAGTCCCAGCAGGCTCTTTGCATTCTTCACCAGGCCACAGAAAACCATTGTTTCGGAGAACCTGAATGCGCCCCCTAGTGTAGACAATGCATTAGGCATCACTTGAGCATCAAAATTCTAAAAGACCAATGGAGAAAATTAGAGATTTGAATTAAGATTTGGAAGTTATGGTCATTGTAACACTGGTATTTGACACATACATAAGTAAAAACTTGAATAACAATTACATTACATTATAATATTCAAGTGTAATAATCAAGCCTTTTTAGTGACTTGAGAGAATGCCATAACACAATTACGTTGATGAACTATTAATATATATATATATATATATATATATATATATGTATATAACTATGTAAGGGTATGCCTAAGGAAATACTGAAAAGAAATGTTCCAAAGTGTTAGCTCTCTCTACATATGGGGTATAGGTGGTTTTAATTCTTAGTCTCTATTTGAAAGACCTATATGAAACATGTAATATATATACATATATATGTATATATATATACATATATAACTAGAGTACAGCTTTAACATCAAGAAAATGTCATCTCACTTGGGGTCTCAATAGGAAACAGTGGCACTCTCAAACCAAAAAAGTCTTTGGAAGGTTCGTGACAATGGGAGGAATAAATGACAGCTAGAAGAGCCACAGGGATGCTGGGACCTTGGTCAGAGGAGTGTCAGAGCTAGAGCCATCTGAAGACTGCAGAGAAAAGGCAAGGAAAGGGTTAACTAAACCTCGGCGGGCAAGAACTGTATAGATTAGGCATAGTGAGTGACCACCAGTTGGGGAACCAGCCAGCCACAGGTGATCTCACAGAGTCACTGACCTCCCAAGTATGTGCTCCCTCGCTCCCTCTAGGAACCCCTACCAGAAGCCAGCAGGCAGAGAGGCTGTGATGCAGGGCATCCAAATCCACACTGTGTGGTCCACAGCAGAGTGTAAGAGGGAAATGAAGGGAGAGAGAGGCATACAAAAGATATGCAGAGGCGTGTGTGTATGTGTGTGTGTGTGTGTGAGTATGTGTGTGTGGTTGTGTGTATGAATGTGTGTGTGTAGGTGTGTGGGTGACACATGTATATGTGGAGGGTCTTAGGGCAGTGCTGAAGCCTGAAGGCCAGGAAAGGAACCCAGGTATCATGATCTGCCTTATTTCCTTGAGGCAGGGTCTCTCACTAAACCTAGAGCTAGGCTGGCAGCCAGCAAGCCCCAGCCAGCCTCCTGTCTCTGCTCCCCTCTGCCCATTGCCACAGTGCTGCAGTGATAGGCATCTGTGCCACTGTGTCTGATTATATTATATTTTATTTTATCTGCCCTGGTGTGAGAGTGTCAGATCCCCCTGGAACTGGAGTTCCAACAGTTGTGGCTGCCATGTGCATCCCTGGGAATTGGACCCAGGTCCTCCTAGTGCTCTTAACCACTGACCATCTTGGCCTCCACATCTGTTTTTTTAAAATGTGGGTCCTGATTATCTAAACTCAGGTCCTTGGGCCTTGTGTAGAAAGTGATTTTATGCACCAAGCCGTCTCCCCAGCCCAATAGACAAGTTTTTGAAAAGAATTCGTGAATGCTTGGAAAACGTATTAAGTCCACATTGTAATGGCTCTTGAGGGACTTCTAGTCTAACTCTATGTCCTGTTTTGAACTGGGCAGGTGAGGTGACTTAGTAGAAAGGCGCTTGCTACGCAAACCCAACAACCCCAGTTCAATCTCCAGAGCATTCATAAAGGTAAAAGGAGAGAACAAACTGCTCTACTTACACACCTTGGTATATACACATACACACACACACACACACACACACACACACACACACACCTTACACACACACACACACACATCTCTGCATATCTTTTGTATGCCTCTCTCTCCCTTCATTTCCCTCTTACACTCTGCTGTGGACCACACAGTGCAGATTTGTATGCCCTGCATCACAGCCTCCCTACCTGCTGGCCTCTAGTAGGGTTCCTAGAGGGAGGCCAGTGACTCTGTGAGATCACCTGTGGCTGGCTGGTTCCCCAATTGAGGTTGTAAAAATTCTCTTTTATTTGCCAGGTGTAATTGTCGACTGACTTGGACACTTACTGCTGAATGAGCTCACCTTTTCTAGTTCTTTCTGAACTTTAGCTGACAGGTTCAACTCAGCTGTTCTGGCTCAAAACTCCTCTCCAAGATGACTAATTCAAACTTTCTTCCCTCAGCTTCTGATTAAATTGCTCTGCTTGGAAAAACTGATTCTGAACTCCACGAACTCAAGCATTCAACTCAACTGAACTGCACCAAACTGCACTCAACTGAACTGATTCAGTAGCGCTCCCTCCCTCCCTCCCTCCCTCCTTCCCTCTCCTCTCTCCCTCTCCCTCTCCCTCTCCTCTCTCCCTCTCCCTCTCCCTCCCCCCCCCTCTCTGCACTGCTCTTAAGTAGCCTCTCTTTCTTCTGATGTTCTCATCACAATTGGACATATCCTATCTTTGACTCATTCTGTCAAATCTTTCTCTGATTAGTCACATTGTCTGTTCCTCAATTAGACCTTACTTTCAAACATGGCAGCTTCCTTCTGCAGACTAACTTTACCTTCATTGTTTAGGATTAAAGGTGTGCACTAAGGGCATGTCTGTATTCCAGCAAGAGGGATTAAAGGTGCAGCATTCCAGCTGGATCACGCAGACCTAGAAGATCTTTCTTTGGCTGTGATCTACTGCCAGAACAGCCATGCTGCTAAATGAAAAATTCCTCTATGAAGGTATTTAGATCACTGTAATTAGATCTACACAATTCTTGCCCTTCCTAGGTCTACGTACTGAGTTCTAGAACAACCAGAGCTACTTAGAAAAAAAAGTTTGAAAATATCGTTGTCAAGTTTTGGGAGAATGGCCATTTGACTTCATGGGCAGCTCCCTGGAAAGGCCCAACTCTCACAGAGAACTGATTATTAATGAGGTTGGAGAGATGGCTTGGCGGTTAAGAGCACCTACAGAGGACTCATGTCCAGTTCCTAGCACACACTCAGTGCCTCACAGTTATCTGTATCTCCAGTTTCGGGGTATCTGGCATTCCCTTCTGGACTCCACAGGCTCCTAGGCACACACATGGTACACATATAAACATGGAGATCAAACATTTATACATCTACATAATATAATTCTTAATTTTTTATTTTTAATATTTAATTTTGGTCTATTTTCTTACATGGAAATTTCTCACACTACAGATTTGTTTTGACATTCAGGAGACATGGTACAGGGGAGGAAATTTGACAAGTAGCTGGCACAGAGGCATTCTGGGCGATGCAGTTGAACCTGAACCCAAAATTTATCTCCCAAAACCTTTGATATAATCATTTTTTTTCCAAGATAAGATTTCACTTAGCACCTTAGGCTGGTCTTAAACTAGCAATCCTCCTGCCTCAGCCTATAGGGTACTGGGATTTTAGGTGCAAGCCACCACACCTAGCTTTTCTAGAAGCTTCTACTTAATGGTCCCATAATGACCCAGAGCACATCCCCCCTGTTTTCCAGGATACTCTTCATGGTGGTTTGAAGAAAATGCAAACCCTGCGCCCATATGTTCTCTGCTGCAAGCTAGGCATTTATTCTTCTTTTGACCATTTCTGTTTGTTAAGGTGTTTTTCTCCTCTTCAAACAAGGGTCTCACATGTTCTGAGGTGACCCATCTCCATGGCTACAGTGCATCACCACAGCGAGCGTATTTGACCAAAGCTGGACAACTAGGCTGCTGTCTTGAAGCATGTCAGGTGCTCTTCCATCCTGACAGGAGCTGAGTGCTGTGAGGAAGGGGAAACATTGACAGACATATCGTCTCTTGTGTAGCAGAAAGGCACTGTCTGGGAAGGTGAATGAAGGATGTGGAAGGGGCAGAAAAGTGGAGGGTGAGGACTGAGGGCAGAGTTCAGGCATCTGCTTACCATGGCAGTGGAAGCTAGGAGACTGTCAACCCTTCCTGGAATCCAGGAGTCAATAAAGTCTCTGTGTCTAAGCCAGTTTCTCAGTGGGTCTCTGAGACTCTCAAATGAGAGAATAACATTGGCCACACTGGAAAACAAGAGCATCTGGTGCTTGAGTTCTGAGTCAACTGTAACTGTGTGGCCCTGTATCAGTAATATCATTACTAGGATCCCAGTCTCTCCTCTTGTAAAATGTGGATGGCATTGGATATATCCCCGTTTCAGTTCAGGACTAAGAAAGGTTAATGCATGTAATGTTTCATTCTGTACCCACTTACAAGCAGAAAACAGATATAACTATTATTTCTGAGCCTGTAGTTAATTCAGACATTCAGGAAAGCTGTCACAAAATGTCCTTCCCACCCTGAACTTGCACTGACTTTTTGAGCCCCACCCAGCGTGGGATTTTAAGCATTTTCCTGCTTGATTTCCCCTTTGCTAACTCCTGAGGAATTGTTTAGTAGGAATGCTGACATTTGTGAAGGGACAGTTGCTCTGCTGTCCCCAAGGATGCTTCTGACTTGTGTTATTTTCCACGTTTCATGACCAGGGCAATGATGACAGCTGTCCTCTAAAGAAGTCTTTCTCTCTGCTGTATGTAAGTTCTTGGGCCATTTCCCAGAAATGACTTCCCAGAATAATTGTCATAGAAAGTTACACACAGGCCTTCTGTCTGCTGCTGAACAGCTACATACTGAGGTCACTTCACAGTTCCCAACATTCACTTACCACAGTGATATGTAAAACCGTCTTGGCTTGGAACTGGATTTAAGGTCGGTTCTGTAAGTTTCTAGATTTCCTTCTTGGGTTTTAGTGCAGGTTCTCTGGAGGTATGGAAAGATCAAGTGAAAAGATTCATTGACTCGTAAGTCAGTCAACACGTTTTTAATGAGCCTACTTTATGTTCCAGGCCCTATAGGTGAGTGATGGAGTTAAAGAGACACACACCTGCTCCTGACCTCAAACAGATCCTAATGAAAGGGATTAGTAACTTACCTATAATTTAATGTGTGTAATAGTTAGTGTAATTAATAATAGGTGATGCAGCCAGGCGGTGGTGGTACACGCCTTTAATCCCAGCACTTGGGAGGCAGAGGCAGGTGGATTTCTGAGTTCGAGGCCAGCCTGGTCTACAGAGTGAGTTCCAGGACAGTTGGGGCTACAGGGAAACCCTGTCTCGAAAAACAAAAACAAACAAAAAAAAATTATAGGTGATGCAAGAAGCAGTGCCTCCCCCAAGTCTCAGTGGCTTCTCACAAAAAGAGAGAGAGAGAGAGAGAGCGAGAGAGAGAGAGAGAGAAAGAGAGAGAGAGAAAAGAAACGAGAGAGAGCAAAAGAAAGAAGGAAGGAGAGAGAGGGAAGGAGGGAGGGAAGGAAGGAAGGAAGAAAGGGAAGAAAGGAAGGAAATGGAGTGGGTGGGTGGATAGGAAAGGCTTCTTTGTGTTCATGCCAAGTCCAGTATAGGTTAGGAAGCCTTTCTTCTTCCCCCAGCCACACCACGTAGAGTGAATGCATCATTGTTGCAGTAGATAAAGAGACGTAGGGAAAACGCTTTGGCTCTTAACTGGGTTTAGAAGTAACACAATCACTTCCACTCATGCTGACCAGAGCTGACCGCATGGCCAGCCCTGAACTAATTTTGATAGAGGCTAAGAAACAAAAGGAAGCTCATAGGTACTCGAGATCATTAACTGTTTCTGTCTCTGCAGGTAAAGCTGTGTCTTCATCGGGCAAGGCCAGTCTGTTCATTATGACTCTGGACAGAAGGAACCAATTTGACTTAAGATAAATAGAACAAGAAATCATAGAGATGTCAAGGATTTGGAGGTTGTCTTATAGAATTTATTTATGTGGTGAGGAAGACACATGCTTGCAACTGTACGTGTAGGGAGGTCATAGGACATCAGCCAGAGTCAGTTCTCTCCTGTGCCAAAGTGGGACTTGGGGACCTAACTCAGGTTGTCATACTTGACAGCTAGTGCCTTTACCCTTGAGCCATGTTTATAACCTGCTTGGGGGTATCTTTAATGATCAATTCCTAGAAATACAGCTGCGAGTAGGTGAGGGCTCAGAATCAGGAAACTTAAAGGCAAAGGCATTGTCTCTGGCCTCTGAAGCACTCTGAAAAGGAAGGGGGTGGTGACTGGATTTTCAGAGCTCTT